>JBBIGC010000041.1:25809681-25820767 GCA_037576955.1 Lepidarchus adonis | reverse complement strand
TGTGTGTGTGTGTGTGTGTGTGTGTGTGTGTGTGTGTGTGTGTGTGTGTGTGTGTGTGTGTGTGTGTGCGCATGCAAAACATAATGCTTTGGACTGTTCTTGCAATGTGGCTCATGTGATCCAGTCTGAGAGATATGCTGAAGACATGAATGAGAGAACGTCCTGCAGTTCAGCATCACTCCTCACATTTGGACTGAAATTAATTTCACCCCTTTGATATTAATCAGTACATACTCAAATCAGCCATAACATTAAGACCACCTGTTTAATAGTCAGTGTGTCCCCCTCATGCTGCTGAAACTGTGGTGCCCTTAATGTCCCGACCCCTTTCTATACAAGCAGCATTAACATTCCAGTCAGGCTAACCTTCATTCCCCACGCCTTGGGTGCCCATGACTCTGTAGCCGGTTTGCCAGTTGGATCACTTTTGTAAGGAACTAACTAAAGCACAGCTCCCCAATGCGGCTGGATTTGCAGTTAGTGCTGTTGTCTCACAGTAAGAAGGTCCAGGGTTCGATCCGCAGGTTGCCACTGTGATGAAATAACTTGATGTTACTCACTTCACCTGCCAGTGGTCTTAATGTTATGGCTGATTGTGTGTACCTAATGTGTAATTATTTAGCACAGAAATCCACGTTGTCCAGCGTCCTGCGGGCGTGTGCTTTCCCTCTGAGCCGTGATCATGCTCCATCCTTGCGCCGTGGCAACGAAAGAGTTACCGCGGCGACGGCATGTTTACGTTGCCGCTTCCTGCAGCTTGGTCCTGAGCCTGTTGCCGTGACGACGGCCCTGATTCCAGCCCGCTTTGGAAAGCGTGTGATTCATTGACATTATCCCCATACCTGCCTGCAGATGCATGCACTGTGTGTGTGTGTGTGTGTGTGTGTGTGTGTGTGTGTGTGTGTGTGTGTGTATGTGTTTCCACATGTGTGCTGCAGTACCAGGCATGGATAAAAATAAAGCTTTGGTGATGAATGAGAGATCCTGGGCTAAATGTAGCTCAGAAACGTAAAGTTCTCCGTCTCTCCACAGTACAGAGCCTCCTCCTGATAAAGGGAGCTGATGTTTTTGTGGCCATCCAGCCAAACATAGTAGAAGTAGGTCAGTGCAGAGGCAGAGAAACCAGAAGAGCGCACTGTCCATGCCGTTCTGTCTCCTAACGATCGTTAAAAAACACACACTTTCATGTTTTAAAGGTTAGATTAGACCTCACGTTCCAAGTTCATGGATGAGAATTTTAGTTTAGTCTTGTTTTAAGCTCCAGGGAGTGTGTTGTGCAAAAGTAAACACCACCACACGGCAGTCGGATACAGCACCGCATCAAATAACCAGCCGTTTATTATAGAAAAGACCTTCAGTGGGAAGGACAGAGTGGAAACATTACACACGGTTAATGCAGAGCTTAGAGGAAGTTTTATACATATCAGAGGAAGGTTATTACAAGCACATTTTTCTGGAAATGTTGGACTTTTTCATAAAACGCTTTCATAAAAAGTTTTTAATAATTTAACGGACAAAAGTAAGATTTCTATTGTTTTCACAAAGCAATGTAGGTGTATTCTGTAAATATAAACACATTTATCATTTAGGTAAGCACCAATGTGGGATCTGTAGGCTGATGCTGATTTCCGATATTTTTTATGTACTACATCTACATAAATGTGAAAAATTATTATTATTTTGTTCTATAAGCTGTATAATCGGATGAAATGAAAAATTGATAAGCGGTCTGGAAAGTGAGTGGGTGGAGAATCATTTCCCATTGATGTTTAAAATTGCTGCATGAACAGAGATCAATAAAATAAATACATTATTAATTTTTGGTTTGAAATATTGGTCAAATCTGAACATCTGTTTGAATGCTGTATTTTTTTAGCAAATATCTGATGATACCGATATAATTACTGTGTCATTGTTTGGCTTGACCCTGCAGTGTAATAGTAATAAATAACAGAGAAGTTATTGACCGGTGCATTTATGTTTTAATCAAACTGTTTAACAGGAAAAAAATCATAGCCCATAGAATTTAAACCTTTTTCAGAAATGTTTTTAAAAATTTGCTAAAGCACCCTTACACCCTAGTTACTGTAGGCTGCACCGACATGCTGTGATTTGATCATTGACTGGTTTCTACCACAGATAAAGAGTCCATCAGCTTGTTGTGGTGTTTCCCCCCTTGATATTATTTCAGACCAACTGTTATGATATGGACAACATATTACATTAAAATATCTCTACATCCTTCAAGCTGGGTGGCTTGAGTTTGCCTGGCTATTTAATGATAGGGGAAACACTGTGGACTGAGCACTTGGCCTTTTAGCCAATCACATGCAATCTTCTGATGCCATGCCACACCCTCACCTTACATTTTCTTGGAAAATGTAATAAACTGAAATCTGTATTTTTTCTTACAGATGTCTGCCACCCACATTTTAAAGCACACGCAAGCCGCTGCAGCAGCTACTGCCTCGGACCAAAACGCACAAACCACATTTCCCATCGGCCATTTCGGCAAGGAACAGATCCGCATCATCGGCGGGCCGGCCAATCACTGCATGGCCCACACCAGCAGCCCCAGTCCCCACCCGTCATCCTCACCAGTCAACAGCGAGGAGGACGACGGAGGGGGCGGGGCCAGGGTGAGGAAAAAACGGAAGAAAAAAGACAAGAAAGACACAAGAGACTGGCAGCAGCTGAACAGAGAGAGCGACATCAGACCAAAGAAAAAGAAGGAGCAGAAAGAAGGGAAGGACCTGCTTCAGAAGAAGCCCAGGGCATCCAAGGAGGAGAAAGAGATTAAGAAGAAAGAAGGGAAGCCATTGAAAGAGGCTAAAAAGGTGAAGAAGGATCAAGAGGTCAAGTCGAAAACGCAGGCCAAGTGTACTTCCTCATCACCAAGGCAACGAGGGAGGAAACCAAAGTGAGTAGATGATTCATTCAGGTCGGGTTCTTCACAGTGGTGGTGAACGGAACCAGGGGTCATGATCTCTAAACTGTCGTGATCTGATGTCTCCAGCATCAGGCAGCGTATTCATCACCGTCTGATGAAATTTCTTTCTGTGGAGGAGCTTCTGGAGGCTTTAAGCTCTTCAGATGTCTGCTTCCATTCACAGTTTTTTATCTTTTTTGTTGGCATATTACATGTTCTCCCTCTCCAAGGTTCTCCGGTTTCCTCCCGCTGTCTATCTGTCTGTCTGTCTGAGTAAATTGTCTTAACTGTATATCAATCTGTCTGTCTGTCCAACCGTCAGTCTGTCTGTCTGTGTCTGTTTGTTTAACTTACAATCTGACTATCTGTCTCTGTGTGACTGACTGTCTATCTATATCTGTCTATTTCGAACTGCCTGTCTAACTGTCTGTCTGTCTGCCTGTGTGTGACTGTCAATCTGTCTGTCTGTCTCTGACTGACTGACTGTCTGTCTAACTGACTATCACACCATCTGTATGTCTGTCTATCAAATTGATTTGGAGAATATATCTAATTAATATTTATTAATAATAGTAAACACTGAACAGTGAATGTGTTCTCTGCATTTCGTCACACCTTGCAGCCCACTGCGTCTAGTCCTGGTGTGTGTGTGTGTGTGTGTGTGTGTGTGTGTGTGTGTGTGTGTGTGTGTGTGTGTGTGTGTGTGTGTGTGTGTACATATATATACTAGCTGACATAATGAGACTGGCCTTGCCCAACGTCTCCCACACACACCAGCCAGCTCCAGCCACTGCAAAAGTTTGATGTGACATATTTATAATGTGCAGTGGATTGTCTGTGGCATTTTTGACACATTTTGACTTCTTTTAACACATTATACATCAGAGCAACCAGTGAGGTTAAATAGTGTCTGCCATGTTTGGAGTCAGTTTTGAAAAACGTTCCTTATGTGTAAAAGAAGCCGACCACAGAATTACAATCAGATTAGGACTTTCTGAACCACTGGGGATGAGTGGTGCACCACCTGCTGGTTGTGGTAGGAATTCATTTCAGGAAGTATTTGATAACAGATTTGAAAAATCTCTTTCATGATAGTTGTTCTGTGTGCACTCTAAAACATGTCTGAATCTTTCGCTAAGACATAATTAAAATGAATAAAAGGCAAAATCCACAGCTCAGCGCTCATTCCGCTTCTGGGGTGGAAAAACGCTGGTTGTGTTTCTGTCCCATCTAATCAGGTGGAACACTGGAAGAGTGACAACTGAATTCGTGGTGAAACAACATGTCACCTGTGCCTGTACCTGCATTTTTTTGTGAGCCTAGCACAAACAGTAGGGGGCGACATTACTTCGCCTACTGGGCCTAACTGAAGATCCATGGGAATAATTAAACTTCTACTTGCTGTTGGTCCGGAATGAAGTAAGGAGGAAAGCAAGTAGCCACAAAATGCAGACGCCCTGTCATTTCACCTGCTGTATTTCACCAGCCAAATACAAGTGAAAAAGGAAGAGTCTCCTTGTGACGTGAGCTGGACTGGTTTTTCACCTCTACATGTAGCCCAATTAAAAATATGGCAATGTCATACCTGTATACAAAATAATGTCTGTACATATACAATATCTAAAACATTTACAATATGTAGCATAATTATCTATATACACATCGCTTCGGGCCTCACCTCCGGACAGGTAAGAAAGTAAAAGAGGAAACTGTACCAGACTCTGACAAGCGTACCTTTGAGGACAGGACATTGTCGAAGCTACATGTATTGGGAGACTTCACAGGGATCTTCCTCCGCCCTTAATCAGTGCCACTTTTGTTGCGGGTAGAACAATAAGCAGGGCAAGAAAAAAACAGCATCTACAAACATGCACCACAAGTATTTTCTCGATTGGATTTGATGTGTATACACCCCTTAAAACGCCCATAGCAGATCAAAGCCATATGATTGAGCAGTACATCAGATCAGCGCAAAATCAAACTAGGTCTGAGGAACACCTGTAAACATCTCACACACACAAAACAAAACAAAAAAAATCCAAAGATGCAGGCCTGAGACCACCTTTCGACTTTCCAATGTTGGTGAACCATGGAAACAGCTGACCCCTGCATTGGGTTTGATTCAAGTCACGATGCACACTGAAGGAAGCTCCCAAAAACAGTGATCAGATGCTGAGGAGGACAAAGCAATGATAGAGGCTTTCTGGGGAAGGTTCCCACTCTGCCCCGTCCACGTCTTCTGGACCTCCTGTCATGGGCAGAACCTTGCAGTAGGACAGCGTGCCATGGCACAGTGCCACTGCCCAAAAGCCCTCAGCCTGAAGCCAGCAGGGTCTGAACAAAAACACCATCTGCTCCAGCCCTGACCGGTTCCTACTCAGGCTGCTCTTGGTGAGTGGGCAGCCTGTTCTCGCCAGGTGGGTGCTTCTGCCAGAAGTCTCGATGAACCTGCTCCAACTCAGATACCAGGGGGAGACGCATCTCCAAGTGCATCTTTAAGTTCTCCAGCCATTCCTCGAGCTTGGCGAAAGCGGGTCTACAAGAGAAAAGAGTTCATGTGTTCAGCATATGAAAGTCAGTTTTCTGGGTTTGTGATACTGTAAGATATAAAAACTTTATAAACAGACAAAATTATAGCTTGTGGTACGTTTGCTAGTTATGCTCAATACAGTATATTAAACATTGTTCCATAAAGCTAAAGATGCCAGAACAAGAAGTGAGAAATTCTAACGAAAATGTCTGAGTGTATGTTCACTGAGAGTTTGTCTCTCAGATGGGAGAATGCTAAATTACAAAATAAAATCCAAAATAGTTTAAAATTTTAAAATAAATGTGATTGAAAACAGTCATAGCACATTTCTGCTCAGTAGCTTTTTAGGTCAAATTTTGCCAATAGTTGATATAGCTCAGGCCCTGTTCATGAGTTGCCAGATATTTTTGAAAAAAGCCTTTTTATACATTTTACCCTTCTGTCCACAAGTTAACTGTGTTCTGCTTCCCAGAAAAATGAGATGCTCGTAGAACCTGTGCAGCTTCTCCTTGGACATCACACTGTACGTCATGTCTGCTTACATCTGTCCACAGGAAATAGTGATGACTTTGAATTTGCCAGCACTGTAGAGGGTTATATCCCCACCTGTTGCTTTGGCATGATTTTAACAACGCTTGACATAATTTTTTTGTGATGGGACAGAGGATATTTTCAAAACTGTGTTTTTTTCTCTGGTCATATCTCTCAGGGTGGATGCTTGTTGTTTTGATGGCTAAGGTGATTCTCCACAAACCCACTTCTCTAACCATTGCTTCTAGAGGCTCTGACCCGCATTCTCTAAAGCTACTTTGCAACAATGTCAGCAGTAATAAGTGCTATAGAAATAATTTGACTTGATTTCAATTCACATCTAATGGTGAAGTGCAAAAAAAAGCTTGGGACAGACCACAGCTAAACAGCCAGCTGGAGGATACTGTTCCATGTCCCAGTCGAGTTACTGATGTTCTCACACCCTCTAAAAGGTCTAAAGTGGGACAATCAGGTAAAACATTGAGGGATGATTAGCTCATCATCGTCCTCACCGTTTTTCTGCATCCAGGTCACAGGACAAGACAGCTATGGGGAAGAAGGAGGAAGGGCAGTCTGGAGGGTAGAAGTGTTCCAGAAAGCCCTTCACGTTGAGGCCAAAGTCCATGGCTCTGGGCAAGTAGTCTGGGTCAGCATTCACTCTGCCTATAATCTATGGAAGAAGAAATGAGGTCTAGTGATAATACTGATCTGTTTACGTGATCTACTACATTCAAAAATGATAAAAGTGTGGGACAATAAAAAACTGGCAAAAATATAAAATAATTCATTTAGATAAATTTTAATTGTTAAAGGACCAAGGTGAAAGAGAGCATCACACTCACACATAAACAGAGTGGCAAACAATTAAACAATTATAACATATATTAATACCCCGCAGAACTGTACTCAGTAATACTAGGAGTATTTCTACCGACGTTTTGTCCTGAGATAAACTATGGTTTAAATTTTTTTTTAATTTGGCTTCGTTTTCAGACGTTAAAATTGAGCCGCATTGGTGATTATTCCCAAAGCCCTATTCCGGTTGAACCCACCTCGCACAGCATAATGCCGAAGGAAAAGATGTCCACCTTCTCGTCGTAGCTCTTTCCTGTGGGCAGCCAGAGTGAACACAAATCCATCAGACAGAATGTCCATTAATGCTAAAATGACCCAAATAAATCAGACATCCAAAACAAATTTACATCAATCAGCCATAACATTAAGACCACTGCCAGGTGAAGTGATTAATATCGACTATCTAAATATTTCATTAAAACGGCATCTTTATGAGGAGTGAGATATATAAGGCAGTAAGTGAACAGTCAGTTCTTGAACGTAATGTGCTGGAAGCAGGAGGATAAGGATCTAAACCACTTTGACAAGGGCCTCATAGTGATGGTAACACAGCAGGTCATCTGGAGTATTCTAGATATTCAGTAGTGCCTACTAAATGGGACCCAAGGAAGGATGGCAAAAGGGTCCAAAGCACCCAGGGCTCACTGATGTATGTGGGGAGTGTGGTCTGATCCCAATTATACATCTGATTCTACATTAGACATGTAGTCAAATACATGTGGCTCTGGTAGAAAGGGGTCAGGACACAGTGCATCATAGTCAAGCTGTTTGGGCAGCATGAAGGGTACCTACTCAATATTAGGCAGATTGCTAAGATCACAGAACGCACCAAAGGTTTCCGACAATATCTGGACGTTGGGTGTGGATCTGTGATGGTCAACGCTGTGTTTTTTCCTAATGCAAAGATTGGGTGGTGATACAGTTATTGCCACAGTTCTAGTGTGAACTACAGTATTTTAGATCAGATCAGCCAGGACACACTGTATATATTGTATGCAACTGTGTGCAAAAGTTTTGGCACCCCACTTAAATGATTGCTTATTTACATGTGAATAAGTGTGCATCCTCTAGGGAGACACTTCTGCCCAATTTCACCTTCCCAGGCCTCCAGAGACAAGTGGGTGGCAGCTATAGATGAGACTGAGCCTCTTCTACTACTTAAAGATCTATAGCAGAGGAAGACGCCTGCAGTCCTGGAGAGCCAGGGTGAAGCACAGTTTGGGGATAGCTCAATCACACCTGTTCAATGGCAGGTGAGTGTGTTTAAGGGAAACTACCGAATTTCAGGACACCAGACACCCAGGACTAGAGTTGCCCAACCCTGGTCTATACCAGTTTACAGCTTAAATATGATAGATATAGTGCTTATGTCCAAGAAGGCAACTGCGTAGTTGATTCTTCTTGCCTTATTTAACATACTGGGATAGAGGAAACATAGAGGACAAGGGTGTACACATTTTTGAACATGTCTGTAGGATGTACAGTATGATGGTCATTATAATGCCAGTCTTCTGAAGGCATAAAGAAAACACAAATACTGACCGTGAATCATTTCAGGTGCCATCCAGTAGGGGTTGCCAACAACAGTGTACCTCTTCCTCCTGTCCGGCTTCTTCATCCCCTGAATCTTCCCCAGCTTCTCCTGGTTCTTGTCCTCCACCATCAGCCGAGCCAGACCAAAGTCCGCCACCACCACACTGTTGTTCTGAAAGTGTAAAAAAGCTTTAGTGTCAAAATGATGACACATTCATATTGTGTGTGTCACCGCTGACTGCAAAAAAGTTTTTATACAATTTTGTTTTATGGAACAAAATTACTACCATATATCTTCTATTAGTGGCCCATCTGTTATTGATGCCCGTTTCCAAAAAATGCTACGTTTGAAGAGATACCGCAACAAATAGACGCCCGTCTCAAACAGTAGCCGGTCTGTAGTTAACGCCGATCTCCAACGACCCACTGCATTTTCCATATGCTAATGCTCTTTTCGTACCACCTGAGCTTCCGCCCTCCTGCAGTTTATCATGCGGTAAGTACCTTGTATCAAAAATGTTTGGTCGTCAGATGCAATCAAAGAAGTGAGAAAGTCTAAACGAAAATCCTTTTTGTACATTTTGCCCTTTCATCTTTCATTACATGAATCATAAACCCAGACTGATGTAGTGGGAGCGATGGGAAGGAAACGGTCATTTGATTTAGTGTTTATGGGAATTTATGACCATTCTTCCAGAAGCACATGTGAGGTCAGACACTGATGGTGGATTAGAAGACCTGGCTCACACTCTCTGCTCTAATTAATCCCAAAGGTGTTCTATAGGGCGAGGTCAGGACTCTGTGCAGGCCAGTCGAGTTCTCCCACGCCAAACTCGCTCATCCATGTCGTTATGGACCTTGCTTATTGCTTTAGTGCCATCGCCAAACTGTTTCCACAAAACTGGAAGCATGGAAAAGTCCAAAATCTCTTGGTGCTGAAGCATTCAGAGTTCCTCTCACTAGAACTAAGAGGCCAAACCCACCTCCTGAAAAACAACCCAACCCCTCCACCAAACTTTACACTTGGCACAATGTAGTCAGACAACTGTGTGTGTGTGTGTGTGTGTGTGTGTGAGAGAGAGAGATCCATAAAATTAACACCACTTGTCTAATACTGAGTAGGTCCCCTCATGTGTTGCACTGCATGTTCTGACTTCTTTCTATCAGAGCCAGCATTAACATTTTGTGACAGGAGCTCCTCTTTGGGATCGGACCACACTCCCCACATGCATCTGTGAGCTTTTGGTGCCCATGACCCTGTGGCCAATTCACCAGTTGCCCTTCTTTAAATAATTTTTTGTAGGTACTAACTACGACATGACTGGAACACACCACAAGACCTGCTGATTTGGAGATGCTCTAGCCATTACAATAAGACCCTTGTCCGAACCTGCTTTCAGCACATTCATTTTAAGAACTGCCTAATGTATCCCATCCCTGACAGTTGGCACTGTAATGACTGAAATAACCTGTCAGTGGTCTCAATGTTATGGCTGATCAGTGAATATAATGAATATAATAATTTACCAGAGCTCTTGTACAGACCATACGTGTGTTAAATTGTAGTGAGTGTTGTCACTTGGGTTCAAACTTAATGTTTTGTATTTTTATTTTTTAATTAGATTTTAGATTTTTTTATTATAGAAACAATATTTTCAAATAAAAATGAAATAAAAACAGAAGAAACTAAAGATTTATTACTTTTTTAGGTAGATGTTTAATTCAGACAGATTGTAATCCTCTATCTGATCCTCTGTGCTGCAGATTGAAGCTTTAAAGGTTTAATCTCTCAACCTGAGCTGTGCCCTCGTACTCTCTGCTATTTCAGCACAAAGGATCTTCTGCCTCATCCCCTCATCCCACTGATTCATTCATTCAGCATCAATGACACATCAGCCAGAGAGTCAGGCACCGCAACGGCTTAATTCAGAGTTCCCCAGATCCGGTCCGGAAGCACAGGTTAGTGATTTCCCTGCTCAGACACACCTGGTTCAGCTTAGCTGTTCATCACCAGCTTGAAGAAAGAGTGTTTAAATAGGGGAACTGTGTTGGACACTGGCCCTCCAGGACCGGGGCCTAAATCTATAGAAAAAGTCAGAGCTGGTTTGTAATGTGTGATGCTCACCTCTCTGACCAAACAGTTGTGTGAGTTGAGATCACGATGGATGATGTTCATGGAATGTAGGTAAGCCTGGAAAACAGAAAGCAAGAGAACAGTCACATATTGAGCAGGTGCTTCCGCTTGCTCGGGTTCAGTGTTTGGTCTTCATAGTGCTGTAATCTCATGTGCTGCTGGACCAAAAGCTGTGCCAAGTCAGAGGAATGTCCCATCCTCCAGCATGGGGCTCCAGACCTCTGACTTTCACATGAGCAAATCTGAGTGACCACTAGAGGGCAGTGTGGGCAGAAATACATTCTAGGTGATTACTGGCAGGTGAGTGGTTGATATAAATGCTACTCAGAGCTGACTGGATAGTAATACTGTTACTGAAGTCAATCTGGTGATTGGTTAGCGTTACTGACACTGAGAGTTGATTGGTTGGTGTTACATCCATTGAAGTCTGGTTGGCAGCTGACTGGTCGATTTTACTACTACAGGAGTGGATGGCATTACTGCTACAGAGAGAGGAGTGGATGGCATTACTGCTACAGAGAGAGGAGTGGATGGCATTACTGCTACAGAGAGAGGAGTGGATGGCATTACTGCT
>JBBIGC010000041.1:25774504-25801318 GCA_037576955.1 Lepidarchus adonis | reverse complement strand
ACATGACACACGTGACACACCAGGGCAATACACTTCAAAATAAAAGTACCAAACAACACAGGACGAACTGTCACAGAAGGGACCATACAAGTTAAAGAGTATCAGATGCAGAGATCAAACCGATTACCTGAGAGATGAGTGAAGACCCACTCCTGTAAATGGACCATTAGGTTAGTGTATGGGCTCTACTAGAACCAGCCTTCTTATCATTCAGCTCCCATCAGCCACAGCTGGAGATGTTCATCTTTACATACTATGTCAAAGCCTCCTCAGGGTCAGTGAACTCCTTATTCTCAGTTTTATAAGTAACACAAAATCAGGCTGGAAACATCACAATGTACCAGACACCCTTTCGGTCGCAAAAGGAACCTCCTGTAATTTGTAATGGTGGCCTGGGCTTTTGACACACTTGTGGTGTATTCCGAAAAAATGGTAACTGGTGATCTGTTACAGTGAAGTGGGTCCCGGCTGCATGGACATTGCATCACCTCCAAGCATTCTTGATAGTAATGTAATTTAACGCCGATCACTTGGGGCTAGCCTCCTGGTTTTGTCGAGCCAAGGCCATGATATGAACGATTGAACAGTGGCTCATTTTCCAGCTGCAAAACCTCAGTTAACAGCTTAGCAACCGATGCAACCAAAGCAGAGCCAGACGTCTCGGGAACACCAAAGATCCTGAGATTGCACCTTCTCATTTGACCGTCCAGGTTGTCACATTTATTCATCAGTTCTCTTACCTCAGTGTTCAACACACTCACTGTAATTTGCAAGGTAAGCACTTTGTCTAACTACTTAGATAGGCCATCTTCCACTTCTTTGATGTTATTTTTAACTTGGTCTATTTTCGTACGAAACGGTGTGATGCTGTTGATAATTTCAGTTTTTACCTCTTTCAATTTACTTTTGAGGCGAAATGATCAGCATTGTTTAGTTCAGTTTTTATCCATGCCAAAATCTCTGCTTTCAGCAAGGAAAGATCTCAGCTTTCAAATCTGTGGTATCCATATCTCTGGAAGACAATGTACATAGAATTGGGCTTTTAGCGAGACTCTGGGCCTAGTTTTGGAGGTACCAACAAATTTATATTTTTGTAGACTCATTGCCTTTTGTGCACTTTATTAGGTCGGATTTGGTTTTATATTGCAAGATAGTACAGTATGATCATTGGTATAATGAAATTTTCATCAGAAAGGGCTAGATTAAAATAGGCTAAACAGGAGCCGACATAAAGCATGTCTTATTCTATTGCTGTCCATGAGCTCCCCTTCGCCAGCAACAGAACATTTTTAATTTAAAGAAAATGATACAAAGAGTTCTTTGAGTGGTGCAATACAACATTTGGTTGCCTAGAGAGTCAAAAAATTGGTGAGTAACCTTTAAAAATGTAAAGAACCCAAATAAAAGCATTAAACCCTTTAAAGATTCTTTCTAGAATAATTTCAATACAAATTCTTTCCATTAGAAAAAGGCTCTTCACATTGACATATTTCACCCACTAAAAGGGAACCAACAATGGTTCTTCTATACAGGGTGGACACAAAAAGCAACAATTCCCCCTCCCCAGGGTTTTGTTGGTATGGTCTAACCAGAAATGTCTAAACTAAATCTAGGAAAATAACATTTTCTGGGTCTGAACCATGCCTTTGCTCAGGGAATTTGTGATCTTTGAGAAAATTCACAGCATTTGCTGCAACTCTGTGAAGACTGGTCTGCTTTTGACTGAGAAATGGTGTTGAGCATCAAGTTCAAGTTCAAGTTCAGATTTTATTCTTCACATATACAATCATACAAGTACAATAGGCAGTGAAATGCTTTGTTAGTGGAAAAAGTAAAACGACAACATTGGGGGTGATGGGAGATTAAAAAAGCCTCCCTTCCCTCCTTTCCTCTGCCCATTCGGGCAGGGGGTGGGAGGAAAAAAACACACCCTTTCTGCTAAAAATAACATGGCAGGGGCTGCTTTCTGGATACAGACACCCTAACCCTGATCATTCTGAAGCCATCACAGTTATGAGAACTGATCTTAGAGTAGCATGCTGGACTAATTATGCACTCACACTCCTTCATGGTGATGACAACAAAGCTGGACTGCAAGGTCTTGAGGCACTTTGCATTTGTTTTTTTCCCCCATGAGTCATCAGCGCTGTCAGAGCTTGTGGTCTGATGGTGAACCACTGCCAGAGAGTTCGGTTTCTCAACTACATCAGATATAAGTCACAAACAGTCAAGCTTTTTTTTTTTTTTTGAATTAGCTTTCTTATTACAATTCTGCCTGCTCGCTGCCAGGGCTTCAGTTCAGGCTGAACCTCAGATAAAAGCTGGGACAAATAGGAGCAGCTGTTTGGCTAGCTAGCTCCTACACTTTCACTGTCATCATGAAAGATGATCTTTTGCTGCAAGGTACAGTTAAAATCCCTGCACTGTAGGTAAGTTCTGCATGTTCTGCTGTTTTTTTGCTGTTCTTTGGCAGTGTTGCAAGCCAGGAAAGGCTGTACTGTTGCTCTCATTTACAGGCCGTTGTAAAACGATCCATTGCACTTATGGGCATTACAACAGTGGCACAAGGCTGTGCCGCCCCGTGACGTTGCCTCAAATCTGTCACAAGCCTTTCCCACCAGTATAGGCCTCCTGGGTATCATCAGGAACTAGGCACCTAAAGCAGTGCTAGTCCATTAGAAAATAGACCCAGACATGAGTTCCAATGGGAGGAGGCTTATCAAGTTGTGGTTTTCTCAGGATCACTGGTCTTCACTACCACCAAGTTATCCAAAAAGTCACTAACAGCAGTAGGCCTGGCCTGTTTTGGAGCAAGGTTTTATAAGACTACATCATTTTAAAATCATTTGTCATAAATTGGTGAACAAGTCAGATTTGATAAAGCACATTCATGCAAAGGCTTCTTGACACGTACTTCAACATATGGATCATGGAGCAGCTTCTCATCCTGGTCCAAAACTCATGGCTACGCCCAAGCCATATGACCTCCGTTTGGAAGCTCATACAGACTCACATACATCACTCGTATACAGCGTCCACAATGAACTGTGCGCTGGCATGGGGTCCAGCCAAAAATGCCTGCTTTTTTGTTATTTATAATGTGTCGAGGAAAGCTATGGTGCAAATCATGCACCAGAAAAATGTCAATAAAAGAGCCAACAGCACTGGTATGCTGAGTTGGCGAAGCATGTCCAGATGGTCCACACATGCATTCAGTGCTCCTAGGCTGAATGTTCTTCTGACAAGAACTGATACAACCAATAAACAGAGCTCATAACATCTAGACCTTCTGCCTCTTCCTACTGTTGAAATGTTTTTGCATTATTTTCACATTAACTCCTTAAAATCCCATGCTTAAGACAATTTAAGACTTATTAGCATATTAGCATATACATGGTAAACTGGTTATTCTGGAGATAAACAAGCTCAACAAAGGTCTGTCACGATATCAGATGTTCTCATAATAAGAGAACTGGCCAAAGGAACTGACAAAAATTATAATATGGTAATATATATGTACTGTATTTCTCATTACTGTTTACATTCCTCCACAAGCTAATGCTAAATTAATACTAGCTAAGCTAAATGACAACATTAGCGATCTACAGAACTTGCATCCAGATGCCTTTTTTTTTTGCCAAAGACTTTAACCAAGCCAATCTGAAATCTGTTCTGGCTTATTTCTATCAGTTTATGGATTTTGTGACCAGCTTATCTATTATATTGCAACATAGTTACTGCATAAAAAGCATCCCCAACACCCCTCTTCTATTACATCTCTCTGTCCCCAACCTACAAGCCCCTTCTTGAGAGGTCAAAGCCGACAAGCCAAATTGAGTCTAGCCTGAAGGTGCAATTGAAAGACTGCAGGACTGCTTTAAGGATACAGACTGGGATCTGTTCAATCACAATCCTACTCTTGACAGCAGCTTAGACCTAAATGACTTTGTATCTTCTGTGTTAGACTACATCAGCTTCTGTTTTGACAATGTCACTACTCACAAGACCAGTCATACTTTTCTAAACTGCAAGCACTGGAAGAACAGAGATTATTGAGACTGAGAGATAGCCCTTTTCACACGGGCCTTTTCAACAGCTATGGCCAATCTGAAGAGGGGCATCAAGGAAGCTAAGCGTTCCTACAAAGAAAATATAGAGCACCACTTTGAGGACTCTGCCCCCAGACGCATGTGGCAAAGCATTAAATCCTTTAGGGACTACAAGAGCAATAACTCCGCCCAGCTCACACAACCCAACCGTCCCTGATGACCTTAACCAATGCTTTGCACGCTTTGACAAAGGCACCAACCACCATCACTGCCATGCTGGACTTCAGAACACATCAGATGTCCTGGTGCTGAGTGAACATGAGGTGAGACAAGCCCTTTACAATATCAACCTCCATAAAGCTCCTGGACCAGACGGCATTCTATGGCGAGTCCTGAAACACTGCGCAGTCTTCACTAGCCTGTTCAACATCTCCCTAGAACATGACACATGACCTACTTGCCTGAAAATGAGCACCATTGATCCTGTCCCCAAAGCAGGCAATCATCAAGTCCCTGAATGATTATAATCCAGTGGTCATCACGCCCATTACGATTAAGTGCTTTGAGCAACTGGTGCTGGCACGCATCAAAACCCATGTCCCCTCCCTCCCTGGACCAACATCAATTTGCATACAGAGCAAACAGGTCAACAGAGGATGCTATTTCACTGGTCCTTCACACTGCCATCTCACACGTAGAGGAACCAAACAGCAATGTGAGGATGCTATTCATTGACTACAGCTTTTAATTCCATCTCCCACACCAAGCTAGCCAAAAACCTCAACAAACTTGGACTCAGGTCTCACCTTTGCAGATGGATCCTGGACTTCCTGTGCAACAAATGTATATTTTCGTAGGGTCATTGCCTTTTGTGCACCTAATCTCAGTTTTTGCGTATGGGAAAACACTGATCTAAACCTATCACCTTGAACATGGGAGTACCGCAAGGATGTGTGCTAAGCCCCCTCCTCTATTCCCTTCTCACACATGACAGTGTCCCTATGCACAGTTCCAAAATGATTGTGAAGTTCACAGAGGGCACAACTGTGATAGGTTTGATCTCAAACAACAATGAGACAATGAGCAGGTGGGACACATAGAATACTGGAGCCACAACAATAACCTTGCACTGAACCCCAGAAAGACAAAGGAGATGATCCTGGACTTCAGATGGCAGTGGCAAGGTGACTATTAATTAACCAGCATTGGAGGGTAGACAGTGGAGGTAGTCCCGAGCTTCAGATTCCTAGGAGTGCACAACAGCCAGGATCTGTCTTGGGCCACCAAAACATCTGCAATGGCCAAAAAGGGCACTCAGAGCCTCCACTTCCTGGGAACACTGAAGAAGGCTCAGCTACTGCAAAAACTGCTAATTAATTGTTACAGATGCACCACAGAGTCAATCACATACTGCATAACAGCCTGGTACTCCAATTGCAATTTGGACAATAAGAATGCCCTTTAACAAATTATCAGCACTACCCAGCAGATCATCGGCACACAGCTTCCTACCCTAGAGGAGATGCACACCACACGATGTACATGTAGAACAGAAAATATACTCAGGGACCACACTCATTTAGGTCACAGGCTCTTCAATCTGCTGCCATCCTGGAAGCGCTACAGGTCCATGCGCACACGCACAACTCGATTTAACAATAGTTTCTACCCCACTGCCATCAGACTTTTAAACTCTCTGCGCCACCAGCCCATCTCACTACATACAGGACTTGCTGTAGCCACTACATCTACTCCCCTAGTACCTACTGCACCCATCACTTAACACTCGCCTTAGCACTACTCCACTGAACCGACAGCCCTGGGTCTTGTGCAGTAATACTCTCAACCTTATCTGCTAGTTCAATACCCAATGTACAATATACCTGACGTGCAATTCTCTGGAATTCAACTTCATAAAATACATCTGATGTGCAATTTTTTGCTGCTGTGCAGACTCTACTCCTTTTATTCAACCAGTAATTTATTACGTAGTACGGTACATATGTTTTTAAAAAAAAAAAATTTATGTTTTATATTTTTAGTTATATTTTTGTAATATTTATTTATTTTGGGAAATACGCTAGATGCGCATGCACTACATTACTTCCCAATATGTGACATCTCATGTGTACTGTATGTTTTGAACTGTTAAACAGTGAATGTTTTAAGGGGTTCTAGCTCTTAAAGGAACAATTAATGTTAATGAAGATTCAACAGTGGTGTGCAATTATGTTTAGACACAGCTGTTTTTATACAGCTTTACATTCCACACTCACTCCATTAATAAATTACTCAGACAGACACACATGCGAAGAAAAAATCCAGACATGCTGTTTCTACTACTCTGCAAAACAAATCTGTCATTCTGCACAACAGTCAGGCTCACATGACCGGCATTAAAGAAACAGCAGCAAACAGGCCACTGTGACGATAATGAACATTTCAGCATTTTCAGGAGGGTTTTCCATAAAAGTTGGATATAAAACTAAATAAATTAACACCAGTGTCATAAAAACAGTGGAATCAGTCATGGTTAGAGTTACAGTAGATGCTCACTGTCTGTACAGACACAAGATTCAAAATGTTGTGTGTGTTTTTCTAAAGTGGTGACTCCCCAACTCTTGAGTCACACATATGTAGCAGTAGAAATAACTGTTTTAAAAAACTTCTGTTAAAGGCTAATGGACAGTGAAACAACCTTGAAGTCCACTGTCTCATTGGCTAACCTAAATTCCTGGCTTTGTCTTGTTTCTTTAGCACTGCTTAACAGATCACCAGGAAAGAAAATACAGTCCCATAAGAACTTATCTTTAACTATAGAGATGAGAGAGACCTTAATGCCATTTATTACATTTATTTACCGTTTGTATCTCTCTGCACTACATAGCCTGAAGGAAGTGCCAGAGTGTGGGTGACAGGGAAGAGAGTGAATGGGTGTGAGGGTGGAGCTCCAGCTGTTGAGTGTGTATTATGTGAATTAATAACACAATATCCACATTTTTGTTTTTAAAATCACAGATATTGTCAATATCGTAATAAGACATCTTTACCTGGATTGTTGCCACTTAAGGGGTTACACTAGAGTTCCAGTCCTCACACTTATAAATCAGTAAGCTGGGATTGTTTTATTTGTGTAATGAGCTTCTGGGTGTTATGTGCCTGGGAATCTAAGGACTTAACCCAACAAGATTGACTGGAATGTTATTGGTTCAATCTGTTGAAGAAAAATAACTATGATAGTAAAGTGTTTCATTCAGAGATGGTTATTTTAATGAAAAAATCATTTAGCATCAGTGTCGATGCCCAGTGAGAGAATATGGACTTATTGCATGTATCTGTTACAGTACTGATACTGTTCCAAAGTCTTGGCATACACAGTACATCTAGAGGTGATAGAAATGAAAGCCAGGCTTTAGAAAGCAATCAGTTTGATCCATTGTTCAGTCTTTTGTTGGGTATATATCTGCATTTTGAACATCTGTTATTCAGACCTTAGCATAGAAATTCTAATGTGTTTTATTACCCAAATACTATGCATCTGGGAGCTCGAGAATTCCCACAAGATCATTTTGTCTCTCAAAGAACTGTCAAAACACTTTTAGGATTTTGAAGGTTTTCGTTCAACTGAGCTATTGCGAAAAAAATTCTCCAATGAATCACACACTAAACGTAGGACCATGTTTTGATGATGACCATATTGTAGCAAATGGCAAGGAATACAAACTGCTGAAATATATTGGGACTGAAGTTTCCAAATGAATAGTGAATCTACACTTTCGTCTCAAGCCAAAATGGATACGAAGAGCACCGTCTGTCCAACACGGTTGGCAGGAGTCAAACCTTTTTTACCCCTAACAGTACCCCTGATGACTAGCAACAAAAAATGGCTCACATTAATGGCTCTGTGGATCAACCCTCCCAACTGTGTGGCAGTGAGAGCAAACAAGGCCGGCGCAACAGCGTGGGAACAGCTCGTGTGCCTTGAAGGGTTCTGACACGAAATGAGAACTTTCCTCCGTAGGCTCCGGTTACCGTCCCAGGGTCGCCGTTTTAATCCCTCTTGACTGTGGGCCGTGCCAGGGGATGAGTGGGAGGTGAGCATTGGTTTTTTGTTTGTGTGGGGAAGGGGGGCGGACCTTGGGCCTTCTCGATGTGCACTCGGGCTCAGGAGGAGTCATTACTCACAATCAGAGGCCAGCAGCGAGCAACTTGAGGACAGGTCTAATGAGAAGCACATGTGCTCCACGAGACACCACACTGCCTTCCAGCTCATCTGCCCGTCCTACTCCCCTCATCCTATCTCTATTTCTCTCTCTGGTTCTCTTCCTCTATCTGCCTTCTCAGGTAGGACCCACAGGGCTTTTATTGCATTAGAAGGACTGACATTTGTAAACACACAGAGACAGTGGTCTCGACTTCAACCCTTTGAAATCAAAATAAAAAAAGTTTTCCCTGCCAATTAATATTGGTCTGGGATCCACAGTTAATAGTTTTAAAGCTACCTCTCTGAATTACGATCTCGGCCTTTAATTCTGCTTTTTTAAACGATTGATTGTAAATATAATTTCATTATTTTTAATAGTTTTTTGAGTGTTTTTTATTCTAGGATTTTCTTTTATTTATTTTGTACTTGTCTCATTTATTCAAATGTAATTTTTTATTTCTTTAAAAAATTTAAGTTATTATTATTATTATTATTATTATTATTATTATTATTATTATTATTAATGACAGATGATCTTCAATCATCAGAGATCATCAGCGCTCTCCTTTGCCTTTCAGATGCATCTTTGAAATGGATCTTAAACAAGCGTGAAACGAAATAGGTTCTGCAGTCTTTATTGCAACATCCCTGGTAACTGTTCCTGACGAGTGGTTACATCAGGCGGTAAACATTTGTAGATTGAGTTTGGTTGTCCAAATTTGATGTCGGGGAAAGCAAAGCAGAATCTGACACCAGCTAGTGGCTTCAGGGTGTTACCTTCCTCTGCCTCCACTTCTTTGCTTGGGGCAGTTCTCAGAGTTAGCTCCTGAGAACAAAGTCAGCAAAAAGACACAATTCATGTGTCCGATAGCTCTGATTTACCACCTGTTATCTTTACAAACTCAGGTATCAGGGGTCAAGATAGATTAGGCCTACACCAAAGACTGTGGTTCAGCTCACAGAGCAGAGGGGTATATCCAGACGTGCTAGCTAATGAACAGTGTTTGGATTTTCAAACCACATATCATTTTCTAACATGGTGCAGCCATGGCCTAATGGTTAGAAAAGTGGGTTTGTAACCCGTGGGGTTGATTCCCAGAATCAAAAGAGCAATGGACTTCAACCTGTATGTTGCTCTGGCTAAGAGTATCTGCCCAAAGTGAATATAAATATAACCTTTTAAAATGTTTTTTTCTTTCAAAACTGTTGCCATCATGAAGTGAAAATTCATCAGTATTTACTTTTAGCACTTTTAGCACCTATGTGCTTAAAAATATGTCACATTTGGAAAACTTATATTTATTGTAATACTATCTCATAGATACTGTAACACATCTATGTTGCTTCAGAATTCCAGCTATTAGTCATAACTGCAGTGAAATATGCCACAGCAAACTTGTCAGTTCTGTTCTGTTTTGTGTTCATTCATTGACCTTTTATATCTAGAGTGATCTGCTTAGAATTTCCTTGGTTCGAGCACTTTTAAAAGCAACTTGAATCCCAAGGCACTTGATCCGAACATTGTGTCATGAGTGCTTTCTCAAGTGATTGAAATCGCATGGCTCGAGTACATTTAATCCTGGATAGAACATCGTAGCTCAAGCACATTTAACCTTGATGGGAACACTGTGGCTCAAGTATATTTATCCCGATGGGAAAATCTTGATTTAAGCACATTTATCTTTGACAGGAACATTGTGGCTCAAGCACTAAAAGTGATGTTATTCTACTATTTGAAATTGGACCTGTGTAGCTGGCGAGAATTACTCAACTACGTAGACTGAATTTGTCTTATAGTTTAGAATTAGGAGAGGAAGTTTCATGGATTAAAAAGACGATAACTATTGTTTCTATACAACTACTTGCCACTGGTAGCTACATACATTTTGTAGTTGGACAAAAATGTGTTGGAGGGAGTTGAAGGTTAAGTCAAGCATAATTGCAGGTCAATGTTCTCTGGTATTGGAATTACAGAAAACATTTTATATGCATGGTTGAAAAGAATCTGAATTCTGTGTGAGAGCTGTGGTGTTTAAATGTCCCACAGTGATGATGCAAAGCTTGTGGGTTAATATTCTGGGGAGAACAACAATTTGGAGAACCTCTCTGCTTTTGGGTCTTCAAATGCTATTAATCTTGATGAGAAGGCAGCATCAATGTAAATTAGTTTCTGAGCTGGAGTTTATGATGCCCTTTGGAGGACAACATGCAGAGGTCGCAGTGAGTTTACTTCAGCCTGATTCACTACCTCATAAATCTGGAACAATTTTACGTTTTAATTGTCTCAATTAGTTCATGTCAACAACTGTGTATTGTAAACCAAAAGGAGAACTAGATGGTAGAAAAAAATAAGATCAATGAAGAAATTATAGATCTGTACACCATGTTTTGAATTTTTTTGGTTCTTAAGCATGGTTGAGGGCCAGGATCATCAATTAGCAACCAGTGGGCCAGATCCAGCCTGTGAGCAGGTTTCCACAGACCTCAGTCTGTCTTCCAACACATCTTTTCAGTTATATTAAAAGTGAAGTACCTATAAAAATGGCTGTAGCACTGAACACTGCCCAAGGAATCGTATAATATATGAGCACATTATATGGGATTTTCTAACATTTTCTAATAAAGATAATTTCCAATTATTTCTATTATTTATTTTCTAAATTTTTCAAAACCATTAAAACTGGATACATTTATCACACCCTGCTTATGAACATGTTTAATGTTTTAGCCCTGAGTGTTTCACAAATTCACTTTGCCTCTTGTCTGGTTCTTATTTGTTCTTATTAAATTTGTATTTATTTTTGCATTTGTTTCATCTTCTAGTTATGTGTTATTGTTCTTCCCCTCTTCTCTCTTCCCTTCCCCTCAAGTGTATTTTTTTGCCAGATTGACACAGTAAATAAAAATTTGTTCTCAATACCTTGCCTGATAAAATAAAGGTGAAATGAAAGAAATAAATAAAAAATTAATAAATTAAAGTGTTGTTTTCTCGCCAGACAGCAGGTCTAGCGCTTAGTCAGGGGCAGATTTGAATTAGTTACAGGAGAGACATGGGGAAAAGGAAACAAAATGTTGTAGAATAAGTCAAATCAATAAGGGGAACCATGGCATCAACCCAGGTACAATGAAAGGCCACTTGACTGACGCTGACCTTGGAACTGAACTTCACATCTGCTGCTCGGACCAACCCTGATACGCTGGAACCCACTCACTCCTAGTGAGGAGAGCCCATACAGACAGAACCATGCTCCAAATAACTCACTGAGGCCCACCTGTACCCAAAAAACTGCTTTTTAAACTAAAACTATTATTATATTTTATTCTTTTGTCTGTTATTACTATCCTGTGCCAACCAGAAGAGAATGGGTTCCCCTTCTGAGCCTTGGGGAGTTTTTCTTTGACTTGCTCATTAGAGGCTCAGGAACCCTGGTTCTGTAAAGCTGCTTTGTGACAATGCCGGTTGTAAAAAGCGCTATATAAATAAATTTGACTTGACTTGACTTGACATTCACTAGCAGCCGAATGGGACGTCTTAGTCTTGAATCAAGGCTGCTTCCCCTTCACAGCCATTAACTCAATTCTACAGTGAGGAGAGAGAAGTGAGATGTTGGGCAAGTCCAACTCTTGGCCAAAAACAACTTCCACTGCAAAATCTGATACCGATGGAGGTCTTAGAATCGTAATTCCTCTTTCAAAGCATGAAAAGGTCCTTCTCGGAGCAGCCAGTGAGCTTATCAAGCTTGGCCGCAATTCCTTATCTCTCTGAACACCGGCCTAGATGAAATCGAGGTTGTTTTAGGAAATTCAATAATGGACAAATGCTGCTAATGCACTAACACAGAATGAATTGAGCGAGAGGCGAAAATATTTACACTGCGGTATCAGAGCGGGGCTCCAGTCGTGGACCTAAGAGTCTGAAATTTCCACTTATTGTGCAGCTTAAAGTCCACAGCTTAATCAGCATGGGTGCCCCATTGTTTGAGCAGCGTTGACATGAATTTACACTTGGCCAATCATCACACACATAAAGCTGCGGACACAAGTGCAAAAGCTCACCTTTTCTCATTGACTGAACATGCATCACACCCATGCATCACACGTAAGGTCAAAGAGGACAAGCGGGAGGTGACAGTCTCCACAGACACGTTAAACCAAGTTGTTTGGGAAGCTGAGCCAAACTTCACGTCTTTATGTTCCACATGCTATAACCATGACATAATCCTTTACGACTTCCTTAGTACTGTCCCACAGAGGCGTAGGGAGGTAAATTCACAGCACAAACTGAGCTCTGCAACAGATTGCAGTATGTTTTGTGTTCTTTTTGATTTAATGCATATAAATTAGGTCAAAAGCGTTTGCTCACCTGGTTTTGGAGGCTTCCCACCAGCTCCTGTTAGTATTAGAAAACAAAAGATGCAAAGCTCAATGCACATAAAATAATGTATGACCACATGCATAGTTTTAGACATAAATAATGTCCAAAAGTATCCAGACAGCCCTAACAGCAAGTTCAGTTAAGCTGCACAGGTTCAGTTGCAGCACAGATAGATTTTCTCCATAGTAAAGGAATGACCAGAATGGAAGCAGCCACCTATGAGCCACAATGCTTGTAGCTAAAAGACCACCAGCATTGGGCAGTGGAGTTCTCTATGATTGACCCATCCAATATCTTGGGGATGGCATTCAACAATCAACCATGACCTCACCAATGCTTTCAGTCTGCAATCAAAGCTCCCCCAGATAATTGCTGTGATTTCAAACTGTCTACAAACTTTTGCACATATTGCAGGCCATATTTGATGCCACAGTATTTTCTTACATGCCACAATTTATATTTAAACCAGATCAATATCAATCTAAACATATCTTACCAGCCCCTAGACCACCGACACCTAATCCAGCACCAAGTCCACCAGTGCCAAGGCCTCCAACACCAGCTCCATATCCTCCTGTTGTTGAATAAAGTGTTAAGACATACACTAATACTCTGCATACATACACTAATCAGTCTATCAGTGTGAGTGTATCTTTATGCCCCTTCTTCCAGCCCATCAACTTCAAGAACTGACTGTTCACCTGTAGTCTAATATATCCCAGCCTCTAACAGGTACCAGAGAACGTCAGTGTCACTCACTTTACCTCACAATGGTCTTAATGTTAAGTTTCAATGAGAGTATTTACTTTATATATCATATATACAGTACTATATACACAGTTAGCACACTCTCTCTTCATTAATGCTCCTTCTTGTTAGTGCAGATTATATCAGCCACCCTTTAGCTCTTCATCAGTGACCAGCTCCTGACCTCAGCTCCACAGCTGACTGAATATTTTGGGTGGTGCGCTGTCCTCAACATGTGACATTGAGGTGTATAAAATTCTAGCAATGCTGCCGTGCTCACACCAGGAGCAGGTGCAGTGGGTTGAACACCTGCACACAGGGAGCAGCCAGGGGATTAGGCGCCTTGGCTAAGGGCGGGGAGGGGGAGGCCACGGCTGCTTTAGCCCTTCTTAAGGTGGGGTGGATTTGGTACATTTCTGCCTAATTGGTATAGTCGTATTAAAAGCTTAATAACTTCAGAACATAATGTCTTAGATACATCATTCAAATTATAAACTGATCAGAACAGGAGTACCGTTAAAAATAAATTAATTCAGAAAATGCTAGCTTTTTTATTTTTTATTTTTCTCTGTTTAATAATTTTTTTGGAATATGAAAGTAATTTTCCCTTTTAAAAGGGTTGGACCATTGAATAATTTCTAACCAATCTACTTGCTTTTTCATGGCACCACTACTGGGCTTTGTAAAAAGGGTTCAAATAAAGAGTGCTGTGGTAAAATATGCTGCCATAGGGGCCAAGGGTAGGTGTGCTTAATAAACTGGCATCTCATTGTGAACACAGTGTTTTAAAGATTAATATCTTTATAATAGTTAGAAAGGCAGACAGCTTTTATGCGAAATGTGAGGAGATCTTACCTCCAGCCTTGGCCGGTTTGAATGGGACCCCCCCAGCTCCTATTAAAACACAGCACAAGTGAAAGAGTTATGCTTCATGGCAGAGCAGCACTTGACTTTTATTTTGTTTAACTCTCCCCAGCGAAGCTCTTTGAAAGCACAGCTCAGATCATCCGCTCGTGCTCTGTCAAACAGTGGTCTTCCTAAAATAATGTCTTCATGGGGTCTGCCCTGGACCCGAGAGCTCTAAATCTACATTGAGCATTGAGGGAACACAGTCACAGTCACAGCGATCATGTGGTATTTCACAGGGATTTACAACAGTGTGTTATTAAAATTATGGCTATCGTTTATCCAGATGGAAAAGCAACAAATGAGTCAAGTGTACCATCTGTAAAGAGGATTTCCTCTGTTACAATGCGTTTGACAGTGAAAGAGTGACAGTAGTGAGAGGCAGGGTCAACAGGTGGGCTAATAAACCATATAAAGATTGAGATGTTTCTGACCCAGATGTCAGGATGGATCTCTGGCTTTATGTTCGCTACGATCAGGGCTGGGTTATTGGGTCTGGGGAGTGAAGTCCTTCCCCAGGATTTTGCTCAAACTCTCTGGCTTCTCTGGGACAAGTGATGTGGCAATCATAACAGATACTCAGATGCCCCTCCCCCACCCCCACACCGCACCCCCCCAAAATATGGGACACACAGTTTGGTCTCCACTCCCATCAACAAAGTGCGTTCATCTCCAAATGTTAATACACATTTTTAGTTTCCAGGCCTGTGTGGAATAAAAAATTTCTTTGCCTCCAATTGACTTTTTAAAAATAACATCAACATATATCTCCAGACCATCTACCATTTGTTAATGTCAGGAGATGAAGTTTGCTGATTAGGATTGATGAAGGGTTGGATTGCCAACTTGTGTTGACGTTTGCAAATGAAAACAACCAACAATTATCTCTAAACATCATACATTTCGGGCCCATATTAAAGGTATGTCTATAATAACTGTATAATTATACTATAATAAAGCCTGCAATAGCAATGTGACGTAGTCACTGTTACCTATGGATTACAGTAGGGCAGCTTATGTAAATACACATTTGTCAACTTCAGTGTTTTAAAGTAGGGGATATGAATTGCATATTAGAAATGATACACTTTAGATTATTAATAAGATACAATTAATATATTATAATATACAATAACATGTAATTATATGTTATTACATTGGATACATCTGTGTAATTGTAGGTTAATACATCATGATAGCAGAAATAGAAAGACACTCATACCTGTAGGTATTATATACACCATACTTCTATAAACCTGTCTTCATCAACAGTAATTACATTGTTGTTAATGTGTAACTACACAGTTATTATGTACACTTACAGTAAAGTGTGACCCGTCATCTCCAAACCATCCAACAACACCCCAGATTTGACTCCATAGCTCCAGCCTTGAGGTGATGCTTTCCCTTGACCTACACCACCCAGCCCTGCCTAAAATATCAGCTTTCATGACTTTTATTCAGTTGATTTGAATTGTTTATTATAACCTGTTCATATGCAGAAAGTAAAAATCTTCCCAGGAATTCGTTCCACCTGCTAAGGTTTCCTGATTAACTGTGTAGCTGTGTGGGAGCTAGAACCAAGTCCCTGGTTGGACATTTACTTTCTGGTCCTCCTCTGTTAATAACTTGAGTGCATTAACATTTAGTCATTTAAATGTATTTTCCCTAATAAACACTAATATGTCATAGCATAACATAGGACTGCAAATATAGAGTAGGTCCCCTAGTGCTGCTGAAGATGTAAAGAACCCAACCAATCTGCGCTAGTAGGCTAAAGTGAATCTTAGTTTCAAGAAGGTTTGAAGCAAACCTGGGTAAACTCCAGCACCTGGGACCACACCTCCACCTGGAACTCCTCCAATCCCCGTTCCTCCTGGCACATATACTCCTGAAAGAGAAAATGCACAATGTCAACAATTACAAGAAGTCTTCTTGGTGACTCACCAATATAAAGTAGGGCGTATGGCTCAGTTTGACACTGTCAAACAGTCACCACCTGAGGCTCTGTTATGCCTTTTTCTTAGCGTTTTATACTATCTACTTTCACTTTCACTTTCACTTTGACACTGTAAATGTAAGGGGTGGGGTTGAGGCAGTGACATAACCACAAATTTACCCATGTCAAAGGTAATTTACCCAAAGATTGTAATTTGGAGTTGATCAGCTTTGGTTCCTCAAAGAGCGTTTCTATGTATTGTTCTTCAAAATAATCATTCTGTGGATGGAATATAATAAAAAACTTCAATTAAATATAAAGGCAATTACAGGACTTAGAATATAAAGAACTTTAATAAAACTCCAAATAATAAAAATGTTATAATAAGACAACATTCTAAGGTTGAAGAACCTTCACATAATAGATGTTCTATGCTAATTAAACAGTGTGAAAAAAAACTAAACATTGGAAAGAACATTTTTGAATCAGGAATTTTAGAGGTTATACACCCTTGACATGGTGTAAAGGTTCCAAACCAATTAAGCGTTGTGAAGAAACTTTTACAAAGTAAACAGCCCCATATAGTGACCAGCATGAAAAATAATTTAAAGAATTACAAATCTGTCAAACAATGCAAAGGTTTTATTCACAGGTGTGAGCTCTTTTAAAGAACTTTAACGCATTTCATGTCCAAACCACGAACCATGTAGACACCTTTATTCTGAGAAGCGGTGTTGACCTTCTGTGTGGAACCCCAATCAGCAATGATCATACCCCAACACATGGTGTGCTGTGCCTGTATATGTTTAAATGTTCAAGGAACAAGGTGGGGATTTCTCAGAACTCTGAAGGTATCAACCTCTCCCAGAATAAGGTCCTTTGGCTAAAGCTGGAAGCTAATCACAGGATAGTTCGTTTGTAATATGGCAAATGCACAAGGAAAGCTAAACAGAGGGAGTGAGGGGAATGGCCTCTGTTGCTCTGAGACTACTAGCAACTTCCCTGAGGGACCTCTGAGCTCAGGCGTCAATTATGAAGTTGTATTTTGAGGGCAAGCCTGTTTTGCATCAGAGAAGCTGTATGGAAAGTGAGCGTGAGGCTTATATTGATGGAGATTACATTTAATGGGTTTTACATGTGTTTGGAGGTCGATTAATCTAAGCCATATTTCATGGCAGCTGAAGTGTTTATTAGGCGTGATACAGTATACACGCATTGGGTGTAGCTGAACATTGTGTTCTGTATTTACAGTAAACAGTATTTTTCTTTATTTGTTCTACACTAATTACCTACCACATTGGTGTACATTGCATATTCATAACCCAGTGCTGTGAGAATGGTCCACTACCATGAACCCATGATAGTGCTCTTACCCCAATGGCTAAAGCAAGGTGTTTCTGATAAAATGGTCAATGACTAAAGGTAAAATATGGTCCACAAGCTATTACAAAACATCTACGGTCAACAGTGGCACATTTGTAGCTAGTCATGGTTTTTTAATTTGGCTCCAAGAACCCTCACTAAGTGTGGTGTTACGGTTACAGCTAGCTATGGGGAGCTTCAGCTGTTTTTGGCACATCGCTAACGAATGAGGCAATGATGAAATGGAACAAAAGAGCTTCAAATGAGCTTGCAGTCATGCTGGAAACTTAACAGAAGCTGTGAACATGTTGCCTGAACATGGTGGTTGGTGGCAGAAGCAACTGCAGCAGCTGGACTAAATGTTGAGACTCTATGATGACAGGCTGGTTCCAGACCAATTCCCGAACCACTGATTAGAACGCACACTGAAAAAATGTTTAGCCTGATGACAGTCTGCCTTTTTTTCCAGAAGGGGAGGGGGATAGTCAGCTTAAAACCTGGTGCCAACTGGGGCTCTGTGTATCTACGCAACAGCACGAGGCTTTTTGAAGGACTTTATGACTTGTGTTTTAACAAAGCAGGGGGACTGGAGAGCCTTTATTTGAAAGGACCATGGCCGTCATGTCCTCAAAAAACAGATGAGCTCATCAGAGATAGAGCCGGAGGAAAGATGCTCGTCGAGAGCTTTTCTAATGACAGCAAAGGACTTGGACGGCTGCGAGGGGATCGGGTTTCATGGAGCTTGGCCTCGTCTGTGGTGAGAACTTGCAGGGTCACCACATGGTTTAAGATACATTGGCCCTGCTTCATGAGTCTCTCCATTCCAGAACCAGTGCTCATCTTCACCCCAACAACCACAGACTTATTGTTGTCATATTATAGTAACACAATGAATTATTCATAGAACTTTGTTGAGTCCAAAACAAGTCCCAGAAAGTTCTAGAGGGTAAGGATTTGAGCCACTTTCACAAGGGCCTTATTGTGATGGCTAGAGTATCTCCAAAACAGCTGGTCTTGTGGAGTGTCACAGGTCTGCAGTAGTTAGTACCTACCAACAGTGACCCAGAGAAGGACAACCGGTGAACTGGCCACAGGATCATGGGTACCAAAGGTTCACTGATGCATGTAGGGAGTGAACACACAGTAGAACACAGTCAGTCCGTTTTACCACGTTATTGAAGAGATGTAGTTTCCACAGCAGGGGACTCATTTGAAGCTGATATGATAGAAATCACTTATTGTGATGACCCTCATTGGTCTCTAGCAGCTCAACCCAAAGTCACATTGCTTAACACAAACTGAGACAAAAGTGTTGGAAAATAAATTATTACATGAATTAGAAATGTGGGAAAGAGTGTCGCACTTTTTCTGGTAACTGCAGAACTGTGGACCACACAACTAGTCATTTGTGTTTGAACAGAGCTGAACACTCTTGCACTTTCCCCAGGCGGTGCAAACTGAACAACAGCTGCAAGAGCTTTCTCACTGACCACAGTACAAGATGAGCTTTGATACGCTCCAGCTGGTCTGAAACCTGATCAAAAGTCCAGACATTATTTTCCAATTTGGTGCCAACTGTCCACTCAGACTGCCCCCAAGATCTGCAGACTAGGGCTGAACACTACAGACTTTAGGTCTACACACTGATCAGCCATAACAGTAAGACTCCCTGCCTAATATTGTGAAGTATGCTAATGAAACAACTCTGACTGTGCTGCACTGCATGTTGTGACCCCTTTATATCAGAGCCAGCATTAACATTTTCTACAACAGGCGCTCCTTTTTGGGAACCCCACACATCGGTAAGGCTTGGGTGCCCATGACCCTGCTGCCGCCTCACCAGTTGTCCTTCCTTGGTTTACTTTTGGTAGGTACTACGGTAACTACTGCAGATCTGGAACACTCCACAAGACCTGCTGTTTTGGAGATGCTCTAGCCATCACAATAAGCATTTCTAGCACATCAGCTTCAAGAACTGACTGTTCACTTGCTGCCAAAACAGGTAATGAAATAAGTAGCTAGTCAATGCTATTCATTTCTCATGTGAGGGGTAGTAATTATGGTAGAACACCACCAGCTTTGTGGGTGGTAGTGTTTTTTTTTCAACAGTGGAACATAGTTGTAAGCTAGGCCTTCACATTTAATACAACGCCTTGTAAGTCTAGCCTTGTTAGTGAAAGGCCTGTGACAGATGAAGGCGCACTTGTTTGTCGTGGAAACCATGTGAGAGCCTCATTTCACAATCAAAGGGAGGATTTCCTGCCTGTGTGTAAGAAGGGAAAGCGAAGGGAAAGTTCTCAGATACCTAGGTTCATGCAACTGATTGCAGAGCACTCACTGACCTCATAAAGATTCCACAGCAGAATCCATGGAACATGAACACTAGAAACCCTGTTAGATGCTATTAGAAATAGTGGCACCCAGAATTAACCGCTCAGTGTGTGAGTGTGTTCACCAGTTAAACCCTTTGCTGTGTGAGCGGTTTTAGGCCGATGAGTTTAACCCTATTTATGACACTAGAATGTTTTTATTTCAGTTTTATAGCACAAAGCTATGACACATGTCAAGAATGACATTTGCAGGTGTTGTGCTTTAAAATGCATTGCACTGGGTAAGCTGTGTGCATGTGATTCATTCATTCAAATGTGAAAATATAAAAGCTCTGTATATAACAATGATCCCCTCAAACACTCAACTTATATATATATTTCTATTGTGTGGCGAGACTGAAGGAACATTTAGTGTTTGACATTCCAGGTTGCATTAGAATAATGTTAATGTGATGCATTACACAGGTGCTGCCTCATGATGCTACATGCTAAAGAGTTAGCATGATATTAGAGTTTTGGGACAAGCAGGAGTTATTGTCAATATATAAACATATACTGTGAAGAGTCTGGTGAGTGCAAGCTCTGATTCAGTTACTTTTTCTATTTCACATTTTACCTTTCAGTCTAAAGAACTTACTTTTATATTTAGTCTACAAAGCTGAAGACCATTTCCATTTTGGCACATGTGTAAATTGTCTTCTTCCTTTGTTTGGAGAGGAACTTAAATCTTTAGCAAATAGATGAGGCCAGACATTGTTGAGGCTGTGAGAGGCATGAAGCCAAGTTTCAGTGAAAGTGTTTGAAATGAAGACATTTAATCAAGTTATTCTAATGTAATCATTATTTTCCCTTTACTTGGAAACAACAAGAAACAATGGTAACACTTTTTTTTCGATGGTTCACTGTAATATTCTATAAAAATCTGTTAAAATCAAACCATAATCCTTATTCTACTGCTGTTTACAATCCAACAGATAATTTGTTAACAAATGAAATATCTAAGGGCCAAAATCAAGTTTGACTGAAACTTCGAAATAAAAATGTGTTTCCACCTACAGCAAGTCAGTGAAATAGATTTTTAATATAATATTACACCTACAAGCATTCAAATTCAAATTCAAATTCAAATTCAAATGTTATTTGTCACATACACATTCAGGCCATCCACCAATAAAGATGATTTCAATTTCTGTGTATAATATAATATTCTGCAGATATTTGCAATATTTCAGGCTGATAATGGCAAATTTACTGCAAAGTGCAGAATGTCTACATTCCTCCACAGTACAGTGGTAGCCTTGACCTTTACATTGTGGACAGACAGACACCCAGGTACCACCTCGCTACACTGCACCCCGGGGGCTGTCGATAGCTGCCCGCTGTTCTGCATGTGCATGGGTTAAAAGCAGAGGTCATATTTTGTTGTGGTGTATTTTCTGTGTTCACAATGACATTTTTTCATTTTACACATCTTTTATGTTTCTGTAGGTATGTACATAGTAATAAGTAATAATAATAGAGGTCAGCCTGTAATTCCCATATTAGTGCATCATTATAAGTTATTGTTTGTTAACATCAGTCCATAATTCCCCATGGCTTGGAGGAGTAAGGTGTATAAGAGCTGTTTTTGGGTGTTCTTTGAGTTTTATTTGATTGACACTTGGGGGAATAATTAGGCCTGTGTTTGGTGACTTGTTTGGCAAAGGAATAGCCGGTGCTGCTATTTTACAAGACTGCTTGATCCGCGTCCAAGTCATGCCTAATTTGCACATGAGCGAATGTGGGCATGGCTCATAGCGTCTTTCAAAATACTTTGCTTCATTACCAGTGATGGACAAGTAGTGCAAAGACGTTATGTGGAACATATTATTTGGGTAATGAGAACATTTTTTGTGATTCAAATTAATTATTTACTTTGTATAATATTTATACTCCTTGGACACAAAATCATGGGTGTTTTATTAACAGGCTGGGCCAGTTAACACAATAGTAACACACGCACGCACGCACGCACGCACGCACGCACGCACGCACGCACGCACGCACGCACACACACAGCATTGTTGAACTGGGCCTTTATTAGCAATATTGCAAATGTGGCTCCAGGTCTTTTAGCATTCGGATATTAAACTATTAAACTGCACACATGCACAGCAGTGACTTTCTGTTGCCAGTTTATTCTGTTGTTCGTCATTTTCATATTTAACATATTGCTCATGAGAAATTTACGACACGTGGCAGTGGTCTTACTCTTTGACACATTCTGACATTTGATTTCCCTCTGAGAGAACAAAAGGTGAGGTGGGGGCAGTGGGGGCGGGGAGTGAGATGATAGGCTGAAAGATGAGAGTGAAGGAATGAGAAAAGTAAATCTCCTTGATATGAAGCCCTCCCACTGCTCCTGCACTCTGTCTCTCCAGCCCTGGGACCAAGCTGTGGTGTCTGACACATCTGTGGCACGAATGCGAGGAACGCAAAGTCAAATATGCTGGCGGGACCCAGACGGCCTTGTATTAATGTAGGGGGAAGACAGGACCTGTCCTGCCAGCTCCTAGCCTTGCTTTTCTCTACAAAGGGCCCTTGCCATACTGGATGACAGGAGCATTTGGGGTATTTTCTTCCCACAGTTATCTCTCTGAGAAGACCCGAGCCTCCTCCACTGAGCCCTGATCCAGCAGGATTACAGAGAGGCTTGAGTTTCATAAACAGTTTGAACAACGTGCTGCAGGATCCAGCCTGCCTGGAAAATCCCAGGAACAACAGCTCTCCAGTGCAGCACCAATCATGGGTCTGAGCCACTATGCTGTCATGTTGAGGGAGAGTTATACTTTATTTAAGCGACATGTTTGTGTGCATGCAGCTGCTAAACACACGTTTTGGAGGGTTGAATGCTGTTTTCACCGGGGGACAGCCTAATGTCAGAAACGTTCCTGGCTAGCACAGGGACCTTCCTTGACTATGAAATGTGGTGTGGCCACAATTTGGGACCAGGGTCTTAACACAAGGCCATGACTGAACTAAGGAACACTCAGAAGTCCTGTTCTCATTACAAGAAGACACATGTGTGTACTCGACACTGATTGGTCAGTGGGCAGACTTTTATGATGTTGCCGTGCTGTCAGTTCTCCTTTGAATTGAGTAAAAGTAATAAACAAATTAACTAATGCTAATAGTATTATATATTAGTACAATATCACTTTACTAATATCATTGTGGCCACCCCTTCTCCTCTCAGAAGTTATGCTCTATTTATGTTTTTTTCAGGTTGACTTTTAACAATTATTAAGGTGTCACTTGGTGATATACTGCCCCCACTCTACTGCCCCAACGTTATGTTGGATATTTGAGGACATGCAAAACCAAAGCTGTAAGGAAATTCCAGATTCACCTGGCGGACAGTTTAAAATAAAGCAGACCTTTTATGAGGTTTAGACATATAAATGTATAATTAGAAACAGGGCTTAATGCTTAAAGACATTGAATTTGGGAGTTTGGGCAGCAGGTACCAAACCCATGCCCAGCTCTGTTTGGGTCTGGGTTAGGAAACATTCATGGATCAAACTCAAACTAGCCTCCCCATGTAGCTTTGGGACACTTAAACTTCCATGGAAATCACAAGAAATATTGCTTAATATATCCTGTATCCAACCTATAAAAGTAAATTACATAAAGGTTGCTGTTTCTAATCTAGTTTCCACATACATACAGGAAGACATGTATGTAAAAGTTGGCCCCATCTGTCATTTGTCCACAATTATGCCATATAAAACGCGACCTGACATAGAGCAGATGAAATGAAATGCAACGAAAACACACACCGGGGGGAAGGGGTGGGTGTTGGGAGGATTGGGGGCTAGTGTTTCGATGGGAGCTTTATGATAATCATAAAACAAACACTGACAAGCAACTCGGAATGTCTTGCAGATGTAACGGTTTATAAGAGATCGGATTTACTAGAGTTCGGTTCTTCTGGCCCCTACACGCTGTGATTCATTGTGGAGCTGAGAAAGTCAAGAACCATGTCCACGTATTGTCCGGAACAGATACTGAGACCCAAAAAAGCTCTCTGGCTGAGCCGAAGGTAGGACAGCATCATTTTGGAACAAAGACTTGCTGGAGTGTGGCTCTTTGTTTAAACTTGGCAAGAGCTCCACAGGGGTGGAAATATTGTACAAGTGGTCCACACGTTGACATTAACTCTGGAATTTGTGGTCATAGTGCAAATAGTTGTGGAGCTCTGTTGCCCTTCTAGCAGGTACAACCCTGTGGCTCAGGGAATAACACTGTTCATGATACATTGTGTCTGAAGTGAAATATCCTTACAGTTTGAAATAATAAAGCCCAGCTTTTCATCATTATGCAATGTGCACTGCTGTGTGTGGCATAAGCCTCTGAATCCCAAACTCAGTCTATGCTGTGTTTACAAGCTCCTATTAAATGCAGTGATGATGAGGTGGGAGAACTGCTAGGAGCGCTATGTGGCTCTGTACAGCTACAAATCTGCTATCAGTTAGAGCATATGGACAGTGCTAAAAGAATGAGCACAGGCCTCTAAAGATTGTGCAGACAATAGAATCTTCCAATCACTTTTAAACAATTAAATTAATCAGTTGATCATTTTATTTGGGAAATGTTTTGTAATTAAAAAGTTTCTTAAAATGTAAACAATTAAATTGATCAAATATGGAACTTACTGATTTCATGCCACAATGCAAGAATTATGCTGCAGAATTTAAGCTCCACACAATGTCTGTAATATCCTAGATGAACACGTCCAACATTAGCGATAGCATGACACCTAGGCTAACTGGTGTTATTTCCGGCAACTTGTATGTTTCTCGGTTTCCAGTGGAGTGTTGTGGGGGCAATGCATTATGGACTGTGTAGTTTGAGGAGTGGAGAATGTGTGGGTAGCAGGGGTGGAAAACTTTTGGAAAGACCATTGTTTTTAGCGGCAAGTTGTAGCCTGTTAGCAAGAGAGCACAGGTTAGCAGCACATGTTGGAGCAGCTTGGAAATGGGAATGGGAAACAGAAATTGTGCTCTGTGCTGAGAAAACAGAAATAAATAAAGTCACGGGTCCCAAAACAGAACTCTGCCTCAGAGTGATTCTCTGTGCTGGCAGTTTCAGAAGTGTTTGCATTCGAAGTTGGGGAGTTACTCTGAGGGACGCTGCCACTCGGCAATGAAACTGAGGTAGCGGGCCTCTGAACATGGCACTTTCCTAGCTGCCCATTTAGGCAAGCCGCACCCAACACTAGGTTTGCAAAATCAATGTTTAAGCACCGTTGGGGAAATACAGTATATACTATTTACAGTGGTGTGAAAAAGTGTTTGCCCCTGATTTCATTCTTTTCCATGTTTGTCACTTAAATGTTTCAGATAATCAAACAAATTTAAATGACTACATCACAAACCGACTGCAGTATGTGAGGATCTGGGACTGTGTGTTTCTTAAAAATATATTCTGCAGCCTTCTCCTACAATTCCACGAACTGCCACCAGCTGAAGTTCTCTGATGAATCTGAAATTGTTACTATTATTATTACTGTTACTATTGTTATTATTACTGATGGTGGTGGCAGGGAGTACAGGGAACTCACTCAGTGCTTTGTAGACTGGTGTGAGCAGAGCCACCTCCAGATAACCAAGGAGCTGGTAGCGGATCTCCATAGGAACATTCACTCTCTACCATTACCAGTGAAAATCCAAGGGATGGAGATGTGGAGACTGTGGATTCTTACAAGTACCTGTGTGTTCATCCTAAACAATGAACTGGGCTGGACTAAAGCAGACTGTATCTTCTGCAGAGACTCAGATCAGGGCTCTCCTGAATGACTCCTGTTATGAATCTGTGGTAGCATCAGCTATTTTCTATATTTTAGTCTGCTAGAGCAACAGCACCTCCACTGCAGACAGGACAGGACTGAACAGGCTGATCAGGAAGGCCAGCTCCATTCTGGGATGCCCTCTTGATCCTGTTGCGGTGGGTGACCAGAGAATGTTGGCTGAATTGTTTTCCCTACTCAAGAACATCTCCCACCCCATGTAGAGCACCCTGACAGTAATGAGTGGCTCCTTTGGTAGATGGTTGCTGCACCTGTGTTGTGTGAGGGAAAGATACCACAAGTCTTTCCCCAGAGCTGCTGTCAGACTTTGCAACAAACACTGCAATAAGTAGTTTGTATTCTTTAGACAAATATCTGGGACAAACAATTGTGTGTTTAACAGATAAACTGCTTTAATCTTGAATCTCAAATCATGACATCAAACATGGCTTCTCTTGGACATCATTTGTCACGACGACATGTGCCAATTGCAATGCCAATGGCAAAGTTTTGCCACAAACCAACATTCTTAGGGACATGAAACTTTTGATGCTAAAGTTTATCTATGGTGGTGGAGGGGTTAGTGGGGAGTGAATTGTATTGGAGGATGTTGAAAGGAGCAGAGGCTATTTTAACATTTAATTCTGGCTTCATAAAGTGGGCATAGGCCTAACAATAACTCTAGTGATGTTGATGTTTGTACAGTAGGTCTACAGGCTTGCAAAAGCTTCAAACCAACATTACTTTGATGCCATTTCTTCATTGAGAGGGAGCAGGACTGTACCCCACTAGCCCATTTATACCAGCCACCCCTGGGTGAAGGACTCCTTTGAGGCAAGTCTACCACGTCTCAAGTGAGCAGTGCTGTCATCACCCAGAGATGTGTCGATAATGGAGTTCCGACTTTGTTCAAGCACTTGGAGACAGAACACACATTTCACAGTGTAGTCATGATGTTTAGCTAAGTGATTTCCCAGTAGTGAAGCAGGCCTGGTGTTAGTGTTTGTGTGTGTGTGTGTGTGTGTGTGTGTGTGTGTGTGTGTGTGTGTGTGTGTGTGTGTGTGTGTGTGTGTGT
>JBBIGC010000041.1:25738521-25750923 GCA_037576955.1 Lepidarchus adonis | reverse complement strand
GTGTGTGGGGGAGAGAGAGAGAGAGAGAGAGAGAGAGAGAGAGAGAGAGAGAGATAGAGAGAGAGAGAGAATAATGATATCCTTAACAGGACTAACCTATAAAGCATATTATTATTACATAAATTATTAATATGAATATTAAATACTTATAAATTACTTAAACATTACAATACTTACCTATATTGTATTTCCCCAAAGATAGGCCGCCCCACATTATAGGACACTTCGTTCTATAAGCTGCAGAAAATCTAAGATAAGCCACCCAATGTTATTGGCCACAGCGTCACTGAATTTACTGATCTGAAGTAGAAACAGCTACCTTGATCCCTGAAGACCTGTGCAGCTCTATACCAGTAGTGGCATTATGCCATAGTTGAGCATAAACAATTAAATTGATCAAATTTGGAACTTACCAATATCATGCCACAACGCAAGGACTACGCTGCAGAATTTTAGCTCCACGTGTTGTCTGACATCAGCGACAGCAAAGCAGCGCAGGTCGCAATTGGCGACACTTACGGATCCTAATAATTTTTGCATTTCAGTGTTGCTAATTTTGTACTAAATTATTTACATGTAGACAGATTATTGTCAACACTGCGTGATGAAGCAGCGCAGAGCCCTTTTCCAGCATCAAAGAAAGTTTTTTTTCTTCTTCTCGCCAGAATATGACAACCAGATTGTGAGGTTTCACTTAGCAAAGCGAATCATATGCTGCATTTAGATGAGATCAACTATACAACAACTATTATTTTACAATACACAGAGAGTCTGCTTATGTCCCTGCATCCGGGACTACCATGACGGCTATGCTAACTGCTAACTGAAGCTAATTCTGGCAACTTATTTGTTTTCAGTTTTCAGTGGAAAGTGGGATGTGGCGGTTTAATGGGGAGCAATGAATTATGGAGTGTGTGGAGTGGAGAATGTTTAATATCAATGTATAATAATAATTCACCCTATATGTATTATATACAGTGGCAGATAGTGTTAAGACTGACTTAACTTTTTTATTAATTTTGTGTGTGTGTGTGTGTGTGTGCTTGCGTGTGCGTGTGTGTAATGGTTCAAGCTTAACATGCTGTAAGTGATGAGCTGGAGTTCATGCAGAGGTTGTACTCCTCACGGGAGGCTTCACAAAATCAGCTCATCCTCATATAAATCTCCATGCGTCCTCGCCAAGCAGCATCTGAAACGTCATTTGCAGAATTCCAAAACACAAGACCTGTGTGCACTGCTAAATCAGCAAAACACTCCAGGGACTGATTCTGCAGGATGCTGGACAAGATAGTGACCTGCTCGGCATGTCATTGAGGTGGACCAGGCCAGGAAGAGGTTTACCTCAGATTCTCAGTGTGATGAGTTCATTTGCACTGAACCTCAGAATGCGCCTCAATGGCTGAACACACGTGTTACTAAATAGCAAACCTCAAACAGAACAGAAAGGAGTTCTACTGTCTGATGCCCACAGGTAGAAAAGTTTTCCTGTAGCACTAACTTCAGCCTTTAACCTCAGTGCAATGAGTCTTACTTTGTGTGCTGAGTCAACCAATCAGGGATCTGTCTGTCTGTCTATCTGTCTGCCTGCCTGCCTGCCTGTGTGTCTGTCTGCCTGCTTGGTTGTCTGTCTGTCCACCTCTCCATCTGTCTAAGATTTAATTAATCTACCATTTTCTCCAATCCATTGTTGTTGTTGATCTGGGGGTGGGGGTTCTGTTGTGTTGGTGCGGGTCCCATGTTGCAACGACCACATTCTACAAGTGTAGCTGAGCCTGGGGTGCTGCTGGAACAAGAAATTTGCTCCTGGCCTGCACTTTGCAGAGGCAGAGGCAAGAGGTGTTAGGGTGAAGTCTGGTAACTGGCATAGCAACAGAAGAATCTGAAATATTAGACACTGAAACATCTTGCCAGCAAATGTGGGATTCCCAAAATCACATGTAATTGAAAGCAGAAGACTTAGAAGCGTTACACCCAAAATAATGATATCTACAAGGAATTAATGACCCTATAAACTCAAACAACCTCCTGAGTATGACTGTACCATGTTATTAAGAAGCCTTTACTCATTCACCGAAACGTCCCGGGCATACAAAATGAGTCTGGCACTTATGCTTTAATTGCTGCATTCAGTGTTTAATCTTCGCTGTGGAAAAGATTTCAACACAAGACCACACAGGGAATCACACCAATCAAAATATACTCCAATATTATTACATCCTTGGAGCACTGGCATAGGAGAAACTATTTTGGCTTTCAACAGAGCCTTTAAATCAAGGGTTCTTTAGTAGAACCCTGAAGATAGTGATCAAATGACTATGCAAAATAATGGCTAATGTCACAACAAACCTGCACCAACATAATAATTATAATAATTATTATTATTCATTCATTAACCAAACCGTTTATCCACTATGAGTCAATGAGAAGATGGGCCTAATGCAAGGTGCACCCCAGACAGGAGGCCAACCCATCACAGGGCAGCGCAGAGACAGACAACCATTCACACACACACACACTCACACACACTCACAGCCATGATTTAGTATAGCCAGTCAACCTAAGCCTTTGGGCAGTTAGAGGAACCCAGAGAAAACCCACACAAACACAGGGAGAACTTACAAACTTTACAGGGCCTTATTGCTGTGAGGCAATGGCGCAAACAACTGGACCAGCATGACACCTATTATACATACACCATCAGAATTTGTATATTATTATATTATTGTTACGTTGGAAAATAAAAAATATGACTGATGGGATGATAAACAAGATGTCGGTTGACATTTTGAGGGTAGGGAGATTGAAGGAAACAATTTTTAAATACATTTGGTATTGGGGGGGTTGGTATTAGCAATTTTCTTTTACCATATTTGTTTGATCAGAAAGGTCTGTTGACCTGAGGTGGAGGAGGTGTTAAAAGCCAAACTCCTGTATACATGTGGGCACCCACCTTGCATAAAAAGGGTGAAATTATCATTGGGTCAGTTGCTTGAGCACCTAAAGATCCACTCCCACAGCTCTGCATGTGCCTGAACAGAGCTTCCTTTTACTTTGCTCGTAGGAGGTCTGTCGGCTGCTGGTGATCATTAAGTTGAAGAACACTGGCGTTTTCCTTAGGAGATCTATTGTTCTTCTGAGAACTAAAAGTGTTTTTCCTGCAGGCCACTTGTCTGTACCTTCGGTGTGATAAATCTTGTAAATAAACAGTAATTGTGCTTTTAGATGTTCCAAAGTGTAGAGAGTGTGTATCAAGATATCGTTTGACCATGAAACATTTGCACACAACAATGTGCCATTACTCTAAGAGCAGTCCCTTTATTTTTAAGAGAGAAAATTTCAGAAGACTTCTGTGAGACTCAACGTTGACTTGTCAGTCTTTCTCCTGACTGTGTAAATGGTCCACGTATGGGTGGAGTCCTTCTGATCCGAAACCTCCCCTACAACAATTCTAACTTACAAAACTTCCTTCCTAAATCATCATCTCCTTTTTAAAAGTGAGATTCCTGTTCAAGGTCAATGAGGCCTGCCCTTTTCCTTGGCAGACCAGAGAGGTGTTACTCTCAGATTAATTACGTTGTGTTGCTCATCACTAGAGATTTCTTGGGCTTGAGTGGTGATCAGTGATGTCACTGTAGGTAATGGGGCATGTCCATACTGTTAAAAAGGTGGGAGATGTTGCTAAGCTATTGCATCAAAACTATCTGAAGAAACACCATGATGGAAAAGTGGGGAAAGCTCGGGGGTCAGGGGGTGGGGGAGCAGCTTCGGGAAGTCAAATGAGGGATTGAACCGATGCACAGGACATTGAGTGACCACGATTCTAAGGATTTATGAACTTCCAACTCCAGAGTGAAGCTTTACAGTAAAATTCTCCTTAATGGTATTAATTTAACTAGACAAGTGTTGGCCCCAGGCATATGCAATGTTAAGCCACTAGTGAACAATGAGCGGAAGACAAGAGAACTTGCGTTCATCCTACTTTTTAAGATTTAAGGTTTGAAATTGCCCCCTAGTGGTGTAGACACCAGAATGTAAACGATCTACTGGCTAAAACCCCCAAATTCTAATCTTTCTTGATTCTCAGAGCACACAGGGATACAATTATATTTTAGGAGCTTTCATTCTTTTAGAATATGTTAAAGTGTGAACATAAACAAGCTATCATGGCACCATAGCAAGCACATGCTACTGGAGTTTAAACCTCAATTAAACTGTCACAGTTATCCCATTCATGTAAATGCTGAATTGATTCTTGAAGTCCAGGAAGGCTCTAAATGAGGTGAATTCACAGGCTGATTTACACACTGTCCCCGACTCACTTCTATGCTTCTCTCTGACCCTTCAGTCTCCAAGGTCTGGCCTTTTAACGGTTTTCTGCTCATTTATTCACAGATTTTTAGCAAAATAACCAAACAGCAGTCCCAGTCTCATCTATAATTTGTTCTCTCAGAAATATTGTTGAGGCTTGTAATATATACTGCTAAAAAAAATTAATTTTATTTCGGCTAGGGTCAGTGTCACTACTGATACCTGGACCCTACAGAGGTTGCACAGGTAGTCTAACTCCTACAGGATGGCACATAAATATCTACCAGCACTAGAAGTCTCAATGTGGTACATGGAGTAGATTCCAGGAGACAGAATGCTACCAGTACTCTAGGAGAGCTGGACAGAGCCATAGAAGTTTCTTAACCCATCATCAGCACCAGTATTTGCTTCTTTGTGCAAGTAGGAACACAATGAGCACTACCAGCCCCCTACAAAATGACCTCCAGCAAGCCACTGGTGTGAATATCTTTGACCAAACAATCAGAAACAGACTTCATGAGAGTGGTCTAAGGGACAGATGTTCTCTAGTGGGCCCTGTGCTCAATGGCTGGCACAGTGGAGCCTGACTGGCATTTGCCATAGAATACCAGAATGGGTAGGTCCACCACTAGTGCCCTGCACTCTTCAGTTTAGAGCAGGTTCCCCCGAGCACATGTAACAGATGTAAAAGGATCTAGAAATTTAATAGGGATCGTTATGTTGCAGGGCAATCAGTTGGGTACTGCATCAGTAATGGTCTAGGGAGGCTTATCCATAGAGGGATAAGACCTCTACAGGCTGGGCAATGGCATCCTGACTGCCATCAGATATCATGATGAAATTATTGGACTTATTGTCAGTCCTGGATTCCTCCTGGTACATGACCATGCCCAGCAGTTACTGGAAAAAGAAAGAATTGGCATCCTTGACTCGCCCCAATGCTCACCTGACCTAAATCCAAAAGAACACCCCTGGAACATTATGTTTTGGTCCATTCAACGCAGCCAGGTTGCACCTCAGACAGTTCCGGGGCTCAGTGATGCCCTGGCCCAAATCTGGGAGAACCCCATCTGTCGTCTCATTGGGACCATGCCCCGACATTGTTAGGCAAACAGAAGTATGTGATCTTTGAAGTGTAACTTTAATTTGAGGTAAGCATCCAGTCTGCGTAAATAGATTTACTTCTTGTAATGTTTCTGTTACAAATCATAATTTTGGTTCCTTGTTCTGCATGAATGGCCATTTAAATTCACTTTAAAAAATGTATTAAATTAAACATAAATAATTGTTCTATCTGTTTGAAATCTTACACACATACAGAAAGCAAGCGTTTGATGAACATGTATAGTGTTCTGAATAATATTTTTGAAATGATATAAAACTAAAAATATTTTTTATAAAACAATTTATACAAAAAATATATACAAAAAATTAAACCCAGAATAAAATATGACAATGCTCTCATTTTTCAAAAATCACTCGATTTTCTTAATGGTACACCTGTCTTGATCAATTTACAATTTTAATAACATTTCTATGAGATTCTGATCTTAAGTTACTTGGAATACAACTATTTCAACTAGGTATTCACATCTATGTAATCCACATCTACATCTACATGCTTCTCCTGTGTGCTGTTATGACCCACTCTTTTTGCCAAATATCTACATCGAGCTCCCCCACAACATACTCCCAACATTTTCCCATAAACCACAATAAAGGATGAGGGACTAAACCTGCCTCTCTTTATCGCTAAGAGGCAGCAATGAAGGTCTCTCTGGAGAGGAGGACAGAAGAGCTTTTACATGCATCACTGCAGACTCCCACTGCCAGGGATGACAAAACCAGTTCCTTTACAATTCCAAAGCTCTGACTTTTTACTGCATGGCAGATTAATGTGGCTCAGAGGGGGTGTCTGAGGGGAAGGAACATAACAGAACATGGGAAAATATGAGGTCAAAATATGCAACCAGTTACCCGCCATCACCATGTCGTCTGAAAATGCCAGAAGTACGATGCCCAGCACAGGTCACCCTTGCACAAACTGGGCGGCTACCAAGTGTCCAGAACTGCTCTCAGCCTTGCTAGAGTGAAGCTAATGAACACTTGTGTGTCTTCCTTTTCTAACAATCCATTATTTTTCTGGCCTTATCAACAACCATGGCATTTTTGGGCTCTGGAGCACTGGTAGTAATAAACAGTGTGAGGTGTATTCAATAAAAATATAATTCATAAATATTAAATTTGAGGTACAGTTATATCTTTCTGATTTATGCTAGCACAACTCCCCCTACCATTGACTTTTTTAAGCAGCAATATAATGCTACAGACTAGATTTATGTTTACCTAGACTGAATAAGTTCAGGATCTCAGTCTTTTCTAACTGTTGCTAACATAGCGTCATTGTCAGCGTAGCTGGTTTACTGAATGAAAAGCTGATTTCACGATCCATTACTAAATTGCACTACAGGTTCATTGAGTCACTAGAATTTTTGTTCCATTTGCAATTGCCAGAAAGTAACATTGCAGCATTTATGGGAAAGTGGAGGAAGTGGAAATAATGATTCTATTTAAGGTGGAGTAAAGTAGTTCTATTTAAAACAAAGCAGAAAATAGTGGTTTCATTTATGATGGAACGGATAATAGTGGTTCTATTGAAGGTGGAGTGGAAAATAATGGTTCTATTTAAAGTGTAGCGGACAAAAGTGGTTATGTTTAACGTGGAACAGAAAATAGTGGTTCTATTAAGGAATATAAAATGCTTTGTATTGAGATCCGTAAGCTCTGTGAAGGCAGTAAATACGGAAGGCAAGCGACTGGGTGTGATATTTCTGAGCTTTCTCTTAAATAATTACATATTTAGTGATTTGCTGTTCTGCTGTTCATATCTATCTCAGTATCTGTACAACTACCTGAAGTCCTTCAGGCTCATACTCTGTGTTTAACTGTAGCACTGCTGCCAGTGAGAGGGAGGTCAGGGGCCTATGCCCAGGTAATGACCTGTATATCACTACGAAGAAAATACTACCACATACCAAAAAGTGAGAAACATCTTGCCAGGTCATGCAGTGGAAAAGGTTCTACACTTATTTAAAAGTTGTTATAGTTGGTATTTTTTGAGGAGAACATAAGTGGACACTCTTTCACCTTTAGCTTCAAGGGGCCAGTTCCAGCCACATAATGTTAAGGATTTTTTCCTAAAACTGTTCTTCTATGCCAAGACCCATCTAAGATATTTTTAAGAGTGTGCATGTCTTGTTTTGGGGCCAGTCATTATTGTATCACAGTCAGATTAATGCCTATACTTTGTCAACTAAAACCATCTGCCCAACCATCAATCACAATATGATGCCATGAGCAACACTCTGGTCTCGGGTCTGGCACTCTTGTCGAGGGGGGGCAGCTGTTCTAAAATCAAAGTGAGAAGATTGAATGTGAGAAAACCTTCATTTGTCAACTGATGCATGTCTTCTGTCAGTCACGAGCACCCCGTTGAGCCAATTGGATTACGCAATGCGTCTGCCATTCCATACAGAAACCCAATCTCTCCCCTCGCACATCATTCGTTGGTCTGTTCTTGGCGCCGACCCATTCCCAGCTCAATCTTCCACTACCTGTCTAACTGCCACGAGACACAGCCTCGACAACCTCGCGCACACGCTCATACATGTGGACAGCAGCAGGCCCATTTGGACCAGGCAGTCTCCTCCATCTCTTTTCATTGGCTTTGCACAAGGACCCGCTCATTTTTCGATGGTGACTTGTGTCTGTAGATGTTGAATGGCTATAAAAAGCCAGGAGAGGAAGACTGGGCAGAATGAAATTCCTGTGTACCAGCTGAACCTCCCCACACACATGCCCCCACCCCCACCCCCACCCCCATTACCTCTGTTTCAGTTTCCGAGATGAGGTCAGAGAAAATATTTACCCAGTGAAACAAGATATGTTAAAGACCATGTAGCAGAAATATGGGCCTCTACATGTTCTAAACTAAATGTGGATCTAATTTCACATTGGATTAAAGGGGAAATTCCACTTAATTGGCAAAATCCCCAATAATCTACTGGCTAAGATGTAAAAAGACTCCTCCAGAGTGGGTTTGGTGTGAGACTGTAATTTTTTACAGTGGCTGTGAATGGAACCAGACGTCTCTAACACAAATAGAGTCATTTTAACTTCTCTCCAAACCCCCCAGTGAAGCTTCACTTGTCTTCTGGTTTTCTTTGTGGAATGCTGATGATGGTAAACGAGGGAATCTAAATTAAGTCACTTCGGGGGGTCTGACATCGCCCTGCATGTACCCCCCACCATGAATGTGATGAGTTTTAGGCACGTATGCCAATCTGGAAGAACATCTCAGGCAACATTTTTATAAGCATTTGATTTGTTAGGGAGCTTGTAGAGGAACCAGACATCTGGTTCCATTCACCACTACTGTGAACAGTTTGGATTTGAGCATTTTACACCAATCCACTTTAATATTTGTAGAAGTGTCATTGGGTTTCACATTTAATTGTAACAACACTGCTTTTTCAGCTTTCTATGGAGTAATCATAATTGAAGGTGCATTTGTAAATGAAGATATAACTGGCACCATCCTCCTGAACGCCCAAATGGATGAATGTAAAATGTGTATGAGTCATGATTAAAGATGTTTCATTGATCCTCATGTTGATTGCATCACTCTGTTAATGTGGCTTAAGAAGATGATGCAAAACATGTAAAAAATCGAATTATCAGTAAACATTTATAAAATAAAAACAATAACATTTTTGCAAACTGCCAGAAGTGCTGGAGCTGAGTGCAAGGCCATGGGTGATGTTACTCATGGAAAAGGGAGTCTTTGGGTGCCTTTAACCATAGTAAATATAGTAAGACTTATGTAAGGACAACTGAAAAACACAATAACATTTACACAGCTGGTTTTATTCCTCCATCTCAGGCATTAAAAAGCACTGGTTTCATGTCACCATTCACGCCATCACGACTGCAGGAGTGCTACACAAACAAATGCACTCTTACAGTGCCCTGAAAGTATGGCTAATTATTATCTTTGGCGCGGTTCTGCTGTGACTGTACATTAGCGGCACAAGTGCACTGTGTCATGAGTAAACCTCTGGTGATTTATTACGCTCCATTCTTTTCCACGAGACGCTGTATGACTGATCTACCCCCTCTGGGAGAGCAAAATGTCAGACGGACCCCAGATGATCGATACATGACTTTTATGACTCTACGTCTCCAAGCTGGTTGACTTGGCGCAGGAAAAGACGTTTTGCTCGTTTTGCTCGTATTTGACAAATACATGAGAAACACTGTGAAGGATGGTGGAAGCAGAGCTTTGTTGACCCGAGCTGACCAAGCCTGAAAACTCTCTTGGCTTCACGAAACCAGCTTTCCGCTGAATGAATTACCTAATCGCACATGTTTGTCAAATTTCTTTAAAACAAGTCATTAGAGTTTAAACAGGAAATCCAGCAGCTTCTTACCAGCTTAAGGGAGGTCAGGGCCTGCAGGCCAATCTCTGCAGCCTCCAAACATGTTAACACACACCAATCGGCCATAACATGTGCACCACTAGATCTAGTGTCAGGGGTGGGATATATAAGGCAAGTGAACAGTCAGTTCTTGATATTAGTGTGCTGGAAGCAGGTGCTAAAAGAATTCAGTTTGACAAGGGCCTCTCCAAAACAGCAGGTCTTGTGTAGTGTTCCAGGTCTGCAGTAGTAAGTACCTACCAAAAGTGATCCAAGGAAGGACAACTGGTCACCAACAGGATCATGGGCACCCAAGGCTTCCTGATGCATATGGTCTGACCGTAAAGATGACCTCCTGTTGTACCAATGCTGGCTCTGTTACACAGAAGAATGAAAGCACTTAAAAAATGTATTCTGTGTTCATTTCTGTGATTTAGGACACAGTATGACTTACTGTGAGCTATGAACCTCAACTCAAACTTTTCAGACAAACACCAGGGATGCAGTTCTGATCTCTGATCCAGTTCCTCTGTATTTATGATTGAGCATAGATCAGTTTTCGTGCTCCTGAGACTGTTTGTGAAAGCAGACCCTGTTGTGGGTGCAGCATTCGACTCAGTGCTTATGTTTATAGCTGACAGTAAGTCATACTGTGTTCTATACCACACCCTCAAGTCTGGCCCACCTACATGAAGAGCTGCATTTTTATTTCTTTCCCAAAGATCTTATGATGTTTGTGTGGTTTTATGTAACCATGTAGTATGTCAGTGTATAGTATTAAATACTATTTTTATTACTGTGCCTTTTTGTAAATAAGCTCTCATCTGATTGGCTGCCCTGTATTGTACCTCAGTAAAAAAGCAGTTTAGTCTGAATGGGTGGAGCTAAGCTTTTGCTAGATAATGAATAAGTGGTTGTATGACCTCACAAAGTGGGCTGTATGGTCTATTTACATCTTATTTTAAGATGGAAAAAGGATTGGTTTTCTATCGTATGGGCCCTTTAAGTCTGACTTTTAAAGTAACTATTTGTCATTTTGACCACACCCCATCTCACAAAGTGCAATACAACAAAATGTGACTTCTGTATTTAACAAATTCACATGTGGAGCAGCATGCAGCTATTATCCGCACCCAGAGAGCAGTGTAGTAGGGCGACCCCTTGCTCCAGGGTTCCTCAGTGGTGCCCTAACCCTAACCCTAACCCCACAACCCTCAGATAACAAGGACAAAGTCCTAAACACTAAGCAACCACTGACCCCATTAGACATGTTAAAGGTCTGAATTAGATGACGACACGATAATATGAACAAATATGAACAGCATAGTCCCAGCACTTTTCAGATCAAACTTTGGCCTGTGCTTGAAGGCCCCAGATCTCACGAGAACCTGTGTTATTAATAAGAAACGAATGGGAGAAATGAAACATTCTAATAGTTCATTGTTATTCCAGAGACAAGCACATATTTCTTGTGCGTGAATTCCAAATTAAACAGTCGTCACACCACTGCTCAGTGCCAGATGCGCACACTGGCCTTGTGCAGATGATCCTGTCAGTACTGATTCTGACAGGCAATTAAAAACCAGAGCTCACGGTTGACCTCCTGTCTTTCTGCTCTAATCCATATGAGCTCTCTTCTCATGCATTTGCTGGGGTCACACTGTTGAGGATGCACCCTTATGACACGTGTGCTTGCATGATCACCTATCACTTTGAATTCCAACTGCCTTTCGAGGTACATGATTTAAGAACCTCCTCGGGAGCTCCTCTTTGGGATCAGACCAGACGGGCCATCCTGTGTAAATCAATGACCCTGAGAAGAATTCAGCAGTTGTCTTTTCTTGGATCACTTTTGTCAAAGCACATCGATCTCAATAACTGACTGTTCACTTGCTGTCAAATACCTAAAGCTCAAAATATGTGATTAGACACTACAGATATTAAACTAACTTCTTATTACTGGCTAATCACTGATATCGTAACAAATTTGATTTGTTTTAGAAGTTTAGTAAAACAGAATGACTTTTGGATATGCATATGTGTGTGTTTATAAAAAAATAAAAAAATACCATCTTTGTATGATGCTAGAATTAACCTGCATATTTAATTGTGAAGACATACTCAAGCAAAAGGATTTGACACACCAGGTAATAACAGCTAAAAGACAAAATAATGTGGTCAGAAATGAAGGTGGTAGGCGAGGGATGAGTACAGGTGGACAGGAATGAAGGTGTGAGGTAAGTGATGAGTGGTGGTCAGGAATGAAGGTGTGAGGTCAGTGATGAGTGTAGGTTGTCAGGAATAAAGGTGTTAGGTGAGGGATGAGTGCAAGTAGTCAGTAATGAAAATGTGAGGTGGGTGATGAGTGCAGGTGGTCAGTAATGAAAATGTGAGGTGGGTGATGAGTTTAGGTGTTCAGGAATGAAGGTGTGAGGTCAGTAATGAGTGCAGGTGGTCAGGAATGAAGGTGTGAGGTCAGTGATGAATGCAGGTGGTCAGGAATGAAGGTCTGAGGTCAGTGATGAGTGCAGGTGGTCAATAATGAAGGTGTGAGGTCAGTGATGAATGCAGGTGGTCAGGAATGAAGGTCTGAGGTCAGTGATGAGTGCAGGTGGTC
>JBBIGC010000041.1:25727909-25738421 GCA_037576955.1 Lepidarchus adonis | reverse complement strand
AATAATGAAGGTGTGAGGTGTGGGATGAGTGCAGGTGGTCAGGAATGAAGGTGTGAGATCAGTGATGAGTGCAGGTGGTCAGTAATGAAGAAAACAACCTTCTCATTTGACGACATCAGTAAATTTTCACACTACTACTCAATGGCTTAACCAATTTTTAACATTGATCTTTTCCGAATAAACAACATTATAGTTTGAATGGATGACCTCACTCTTCCCTGGAATCAGTAGATTCTGTTTGACAGTAGTAACCTCAGGCAGATGTGGGGGCTGCAGAATGTCTGAAACCCAATGAGGAGAGAATTATGGAAACATGTAATGTAAACACTTTGACTCCACATATAAACATATTTAAATCCTTTTATTGTGAGGTGTTGCATTTGAGGAAATCTGTACCATGCTGAGAGGACAAAGTGCGTCCCTGTTCTACCAGCCATCCCATGCTGGAGCCTGGTCCAACTCTTTACAAGAAATCCCATCAACATCCAAGCATTCGAATGAATGGTATTCCCTTTTAAGTGTGCTTCCTTCAGGAACCAGCACGGTGCCCTTAGTTGTGTTTCCATTTAGCCTGATGAAAAAATGAACAAAAATGAAAGACACATGAGAGCTGGAGCAATGCTTGCATTTTTTGGCCTTATAATTCTGAGCAGATTCCCTCTACTTGGGCAGATCAAAGGTAACCTCCATATTATCCAACTGGCAGATCCTGCATCGATTTGCATAGTAATCTGCTGGCCCAGATGAGCTGGATTACTGAGGCATCAGAAAACTGACAAGCTCGTCTGATTAACAGGGACCATAGCTTGCTCACAGTCTAGCTTATTTAAGGAATCCACTGTAGAATAAAAAAATGACAAGGCAAATGTAGATAGTCGAGCAAAAGTAAACAGAGTGATTAATGGCCAGGGTAGCACATTTTTTAACTTTCGTGTTGCCATTGCCATGTAATAGCAGTGGGAAAGCTACAATCTGTGGGTTCACGTTCTCACGTACTGCGAATGCTTGTTAACAAGTGTTGTTTACAGCGCTCACCCATTTGGTGCTCAGGTTTCTGTCTGTCTTTGGGCTGTCAATGGCATTAAATTGCTCCCAGAGGAGAGACATGGGACCTAATGGCTCAAAAATATCATGTAACGCTGGTTCCCACCAATAAGCCCATGTGACTGGCCTAGGAACGTTCAGTTCTCATGGTTGCGTTTGCAGCAGTTTTCTGCAACAGTTGTGATGCTGTTGTGAATTTGAATAAGGAGCCTTGCAAATTGTCACCAGTTGATCACAGGTGTGTTTTCAACCTGTAAGACCTGAATTGCTTGAAAATTACCAGAAGAAAACAACCTCCATTTTGTATTGGCACATCTTCAGTCACTCTCAGGCCTCGCGGTGAAGGTCGACCAGCTTGGGCATGGCACAGAAAAGGTATTACTGTAGTAATCATTCCATCGTGAGCTTCTGTCAATAAGAATAGAAGTGATCACACTCTGCATTCCATGTGCCTGACAATTATCGTCATCCGCATGCATAAACAATCACTATTTGGATTTTCAGGTCTCATGTTTCCTTTCCTTCATTTGTTCTAATCAGCTTTTATTCCCATTAAACCCTCCGAGACGTCTGCTGCACTCACAGAGCTCACTGTGAGAACAGAGGGGTCAGCTCTAGTAAAGTATGTTCAAGAAATACGTGAAGGCAGCTGCGTAAAACAATGTCTAAAATCATAACAAATCAAGACTTCATGCTTTTTCCGAAATGCACATATTTCATGGAGTGTTATAATAACCACTATGAAGGCCTAATCAATCTTATGAAAACCCAAACGCTACAAGAACCGAGGCCCATTATTTTCTGGCCTATATAGGCAAAGGAGTGGAAAAGAACATCAAGCACACCTTGTTACGTGTCACAAAGCTTGATAAGTTTTACTGATATGCTTTAAACAGCTGGAGATAGTACGAAGCAACGAATTTCTAAAATCATCGTGTGAGGCAACGTCTGCAGACGTTCCTATCAGATAAGAGGCATGACGGTCCCTCGGCGCTCGTGCATCTCGGGAATTTTCCCACATCTTTGACACTGTTGCTTTAAGAGCCGATAACAGTCTTCAAGAGCGGCTTATGCCAAGCAAAGCAACGGGGAGTGTAAAAATGCAGGCCAGAGGCCAAGGAACTTTGCGGTGGGCGGAGGACATGGTAAAGATCCACCCAGAATGCAAGAGAGGGGGGCAAGAGACACCTTTTTAAAAATGACTTGCAGCTCACGCTCCCTAATAGATGACCATCTTGTTTTTTTCCTCCCGACTCTTAAGAAGACGTATTAGTGCAGATGTTTGCACAGCTGCAGCCGTCAGAGGTAGAGATGGGAACGCTGCCTCTCAGCTATAGTGCATTAAAAAAGGGAAGTACGGGCATAAAACAAATGAGATCACCCTCAGGTTCTGGCAAAATGCAAAGGCTTCTGTCTACATCCTCTTCGATCCATATCAGATGCCTTATTGCTTTGACTTGGATCACAATATCAAGAAAGATGGAGGAGGTTTCAGAACACTTTACATTGGGAACTCATTTTTTTGGGGAATATTTTTTGAGCCTGACATGAGCACATGATGCTGGTACAAACGATGGCCATATCACTCTGAATTCCATATTGAGCATAGCTGACCTCTGTCATGTCTTTCAAATTCACTCAAAACAGTACTTGATGCAAGGCATAGGATTCCTTTGACATTGCCATATTACTTACTGATACATTCTTGTAACATCTAAATCTTTCACTTTTATAGCTGAAAAAAAGTCCTATGCATGAGTAACTCAAACTTCTTCTAAATGCACCTGTGACATGATCTGAGAAGGATTCATTGTTTGAAATGATTTTGACAGCTGTTTGCAATGCTGTTAACTAGTATTGATTTTAAACAAGGCCACATCTGCTCAACTGGCAATGTTTCCATATTTTTTTTGTCCCACAAATATAATTTGCGTAATTAGAGAGAGGCTGGCCAAAGTCCATGTTGCGTGTCATTTGTCCCTCTCCAGACCAAGGCCTCAAACAAGATTATGATGAAATATTATTGCCCTGAAGCACCTGCTAGTCAACAATCCCATGACATTATTCTAGCTCATGTAAACAGCTAATGGCCAATGAGGCAGATGCATATGCAAAAATTACAAACCTCAATTAAACAGGAAAGGACTGGTCACTGATGTTCGACAAATTGCGTTCAGGTGGACGGGAGGTGTTGAAATATTCAAGAGCATGTCTGTCCTTTTTGACATGCCTATGAAATGACAGTACGTCTGCAGGAAAGGCTGTGCACCAGGAATAAAACTCTTCGCCAATGTCACATTGCATCTAAGCCTTATTCATCTGATAGCAACCGGCCACTGGCATGAGCCAAGCGAGCCCAGACTTCTTGGAATTCCATCTTTCACTTTGGCAGAATGGTATCAGATGGGATTAGATCGTATGCTGTTCACTTTCCCAAGAGAACCTGGCCGAGCCCAACTCAGAGTCGAGGTATCCATGCAATCCAATTAGAGATGCCTCCCCCCAGCCTGAGGAATTAATAGCTGACGTAGAGAGATTCCAATACTCAAAGGAAAAATGTTTGTGTGAAAAGCCCGTGCAACGCTCTCTGTGTGCTTGAGTTCACTGGTGATTTAGTCTGGCTAGTAGGATGCCTGGTCGCTTCATCATCTGATTCCTTTTCTTCTGTGCCAGCATAGACAGAAAGAGGCTCTATCTATCTAGACTATATTTACACTTTAACAGATATCACTGTCCAACATCTTTCCCAGCACAGGGCAATGGTCCAGGTGAACTTCAGAACACAATAATGGATCCACAGAAACATGTAATGGCTCCCTGCACAAGTTGCACCACACATGCAAAGTGATGTCTTCAGTTTTCAATTTCAGGCAAACACCAGTGACGTGCGCTGCCTGCCATCGTGTGTCAAAATATTTCCATATTTTGCCCCACAGAAGAATCTCCCAGCAAGAAGGTCTTCTTTGATCCATTCAGTTGTGATTTATGTCTCAGGATTAAAATAAATCCCCATAAAGAGTCTTCCTGAATTCCGAGAATGGCTAGCATTCTTCTGCAGTCAAATATGAATTGCTCATATTCCCTTTCCCCTGTCCTGTGCATGGCAAATTAATCTCTCTGTCCTTCTTCATTTCTCTCGTCCTTCCCTCCTTCTACCCTTTACTTCCTTTGCTTCTTCTACACTTACATCTGCCTCTGCTCATCATCTATCTATCACCAACACCGCTGAGCAATCGGGCAAAGCTCAATGGCACTGAACCTGAGATTAAGCAGCATTTGATTCCAGAAAGAAAGTTAAACATTTATTACAAAGTAGGTTGCAATCAGCGCTGCCTGTCTATATTGGACATTAAGAGGGTTGGCACAGTGCGAACCACACAACCAGAACAAACTGATGAAATACAAAAGGCCTAATGTAGGGCAAAGGCCTGCTAATCGAGCCAAGGTTTGGGGGGTCTGAATAAATATTCACCTCCAACTGCCACTAAAAATGTATTTAGAAGTTAACAGTTAACTGTGTTCTGTATCCATACTTATGACACATTTTATGAAAAGTGAAATTTATAAGTGGGGTGGGTGCATGAAAAGTCAAAGTCAGGAGTTGAATGGGCACAGTTAAGGTCAACTTCCAGTCCCAATATAAACTGGTGTATTTACTTACATTTTCACAACTTTTAAAGCAATTTTAGATTGTATCGCCTATTTTAATACATCTGAATCTGACTCTTGTATCCCCACTGGATGATTTTTCAGCCTAATAAAATCCTTTTCAGCTCATTTGCAGTGGATTAACTCTAAAAGTCTTTGTCTGCAGTGTGCACTGTGCTAAGGCACCGTGAGTGTGGTCTTGCCACAAGTCACCTCTCCAGTGCAATTGCTGATGTGGTGTATGTTGAAGCCATTTCTATATGGAGAAACGTTTTCTGTATATATACCATATTTCCCTAACAATAGGCCACCCCATATTATAGGCCACCCCATTCTATAAGCTGCAGAAAACGCTCCTTTATGTTTTAAAACTCTAAGATTTTACCTATTAGAATTAGTTATTAGCTCCAGCGTTAATGAATTTATTTATCTTGTTACGTGTCACAAAGCTTGATGATTTAAACAGCTGGAGATAGTACGAAGCAGCGAATTTCTGAAATCATCGTGTGAGGCAACGTCTGCAGACGTTCCTATCAGATAAGAGGCATGACGGTCCCTCGGCGCTCGTGCATCTCGGGAATTTTCCCACATCTTTGACACTGTTGCTTTAAGAGCCGATAACAGTCATCATAAAAATCTGAATTTTTTATAAGTAAAAGCATCTAACTTGACCCCTGGAGACCTTTGCAGCTCTATACCAGTAGTGACATTATACCATAGTTAAGCATAAACAATTAAATTGATCACATTTGGAACTTATCGATATCATGTCGCAATACAAACTGGCAAAATCTGCAACATCAGCAATAGCAAAACAGCACTGGTCGCAATTGACAACATTTATTGATCTGTTTTTGAAGGGTTTGAAGAAAGATACACCTAATCAATAATCTTTTGTTCCTTTAATTTCTACTAAATTTAAGATTAGCTCCTAGCTTCTATTATATACTAGGATGCAATGTAATGTAGCAAAGGGCTGAAAAAGTTTCAGAGAGGCTGGATGCATCAGTACCATTTTAGTGAGAAAACTTCCTTACCCATCATTACAACCATTGGTTGGACTCCTGTTTGCCTTCAAAACTGCCTTCATTCTTAACAGCATAGATTCAACAAGGTGTTAGCAACATTCCTCATGTATTTGCTCTATTTTGCTCTATTGGATTGAGGTCTGGGACCGTGGAGGCCTTTGGAATACAGTAAACTCATTGTCATGTTCAAGAAACCAGTTTGAGATGATGTGAGCTTTGTGACCATGCGTTATTCTGTTGTAGCCATCAGAAGACAGGTGCACTGTGAGTAGACAGGTACAAATGATGCTCATTTGGTACTAAGGGACCCAAAGTGTGTCAAGAAATGTCCACCACACCATTACAGAACCACCACCATCAGCCTGAAGACAGGCTGGATCCATGCTTTTGTGTTGTTCATGCCAAATTCTTACCCTACCATCTGAATGTTGCAGCTAAGATTGAGACTAGTGAGACCAGACAACCTTTTTCCAATCTTGTATTGTCAAATGTTGGTGAGTCTGTGCAAACTTTAGCCTAAGCTTTCTGTTTGTAGTAGACAGGAGTTGCACCCACTGTGGTCTTCTTCTGTAGTCCGTCTACTTCAAGGTCAGAGAAGTGTTCAGAGATACCTGTGTTGTCAAAGTGTTTTTTTTTAGCTACTGTTGCTATCTCAAATCGCTTTGCACTTCAGCAACTTATCTTCACCATGTCTAGATGCCTAAATGTATTGAGTTCCTGCCATATGATTGGCAGATTAGCTATTTGCGTTACCAGCAATTACCTAATAAAGTGGCTGGTGAGTGAATGTATGTTTGTATGTACAGATAGATAGATTTTCAATGCCCATAATGCTGGAAAAGATTGGAAGAAGCAGTACAACTTTTTGGCTCAAACAAGGATCATTACATTTGGAGATAGAAAGACATTGCATTCCACTGCAAACCTCAACCCCTCTGTGAAACATGGTCAAGGGAGTGTTCTTATTTGGACTTGTTCTACTGCATCTATGCTTGACTGGCTTGCAATCATTGATGGAACAATGAATTCTGAATTATACAGTTGAAATGTAATGTTCTGGAATGGCCAAGTTAAAGTCCTAACTTTTAAATTCAAATGCTGTGGAAAAACATAAGTGTTTAGTTGCAGTTATTGACACACATGGGGGACACAAAAAATACTGAAAGCAAAGATTCACTTAATTTTGCCACATGCATTTATGTTATTATCATTTTTTCAATACATTAACAAATATAGTTGATTTAAAATATATATTGCAGTACATTTATTGAAACAATCACGTTGTTCACTTAGAAAAACATAACTGGCATTGTACTAAACTACTCAAACACTGACAGACAATAAGGAACAGAAAAAACATTTTAAAAGTATAATTCTGAAATTGTTCCACAATTCATAGAGGCAGTTTTTCACAGATTGGTGGACCTCTGCCCATCTTTACTTCTAATAGACTCTAATATTTGCCATTTAGTTTAAAAAATTTTCTCCATGAATTACTTTTCCAGCCCTTTGTTACCCAGTCCCAACTTTCATGAAATGTGTTGCTGCAATCAAATTCAAATATTTTTTTCCTAATATGGTAAATGTACTCATTTTAAACATTGAGTTTAAAATATGTTCATGTTCCCTTGTGAATAATATATAGTTGCATTTTACACAGCATCACCATTTTCTTGAAATTGGGATGGTAGTTATTTCATTATTAGTCATGTGTGTGGAATGCAGATTAAGATAGATGTAAGATACACTCACACACACTTACACACACACAATGATGTTTTGTGGTTTGGAAGAAAGCGCTCAAGGCTAAATATAACAGTACATTCATAAGTAAACTTTATTAAACACTAAATAAAGAAAATCTGGAATATCACAGTGACGCGTGACAAAGCGCCAGACTGAGGAATTGTGACAGTACCCCCTAAATAAGGAAACACTCCTGGGGCAACAATCAAATGCCTAAGGACATACAGGGCAGGACTAAGAACAAAAACTAAACAAAGACAGGACCCAAACCAGACTAAAAACACGACTAAGAATCTACAAAACATGGAAGAAAGACATAAGGACAAAACCACACCACAAAATGACATGACTAGTAAACCACAAAACATCAGACTAAGGAAATTAAAAATTAAGCACATTTAACATTTAACACAAGACAGAATCTGTAATGTTTTGGGGTTTGGAAGTAAGTGCGTGCTATATATGAAACGATTGAATCATTTAAGTCCATTCACAATGTAAACAGGTATAAACACAAAATTTAAATACAAAACCCAACGTACAGAGAACCACAGTAGCCCAAACCAGGACTGACTAAAACTAGACAAGGGTCAACACACAGTGGCACATGTGAGCCCATGAGTCCTGAGAACAATCTGGAGCAGTTTTATTGTGCTATTTCTTTTTTATAAACCTTCCCCTCATGATGGTCTTTAACACTTTCTGCTATGAACTGCAATACCTGAGCAATCTGTATCTTCTTCCATATATTCACACAGAACAATTAATAACATTTTATCACGATAAAAATCATCTAAACATTGTTGATTTATTTAATAAAAGAAAGAAATACAGCAGCAGCTTATATTAACCTATCAAGTACTGCAAAACAAAGGGGGTTCAGCAAACATTTTTCCACTGACACAACAGTGGAGCAGTGTAGGTTCACAAACAAAAGTGTGAGAGGGTGGTAGACAGGTGATTAGTGTTGTCAGGCGGCATATATTAGCACTGGCAAAACTAAGGAGGCTTGTGTCTATGGTGTTGGCCTTTAGCAAAGAGATATGGACACCATACAAAAAGATGATGTGTTTAACACACAAACAAAGGAGTAAGCATATACACTCTCTAAAGAAAGCTTGTGATTCAGCTAAGGGTTCAAGGGGTCTCTCCTCAGGATTTTTTGGGTGTAATTTCATTCTGTTGTTTCTGTTCAGTTCCTGAGCTGCTTTACTGTTGTTCACAAGTGTTAAAGGGTTATTTTAAGTGACAAAAGAGAAGAGAAAAGCCTAAAAATTGTCATTTCCTAAGCTGACGCTAGGCTGTTCTAGTTTCTCCTTTTCAGCTGCTTGGTTGAAGAAACAACACTTTTACCGCTGGGGTGATTTTAGGCTCCTGAACCCAGCTCTTGTTTTGTGTTACCCCCTCTACAGTAGTGGCAGCCCCAAAGCATTTCTTCCCCTGCTGCCTGCGCTGTAATGGTCCTTCTCAGCCTTTTATGGTCACTCTGTGAGGAATGGAGCGAAACAGGCCTCACATTCCAGCCGTTTGTAATTCTTGGCACATGGAGGCGGAGGCTCCAATCATGGTGCTGGCACCGGGTCGCACACACAGCACAGCTGGGCATGAAGTTCCGCCAAGACTGTGCAGAGAACATGGCCTGTAGCGAGCAAACATTTAGTGAGCTGTTCATACAGCACACACAGACAATTCCTATACACCAATCAGCCATAACATTAACAACATTGCCAGGTGAAGTGAAGAACATTGACATTTTGTTATTTTATTACAATGCCACCTATCAGGAGGATGGGATATATTAGGCAGCAAGTGAACAGTCAGTACTTGAATCTGATGTACTAGAAGCAGGTGCATAAGAATCTGAGTCACTTTGACAAAGGTCTTATTATGATGGCTAAAGCATCTACAAAACAGTAGCTCTTGTGGAGTGTTCATGGTCTGCAGCAGTTAGTACTAGTTGGGCAATAAGGAAAAAAAGTTTATCACAATATTTTTTTTCATATCTGTCGATATTGATAAATATCACAATATACAGTGGGGCAAAAAAGGATTAGTCAGCCCCAGATTCTGCAAGTTGTCCCAGGTATGTAATGTTCATCATAGGTTCTCTTCAAGTGTAAGAGACAGAATGTAAAAAAATACAGGAAATCATATTGTATGATTTTTAAAGAATTTATTTGTATAATGGTGCAGAAAATAAGTATTTGATCAATAACAAAAGATCACCTAAGTACTTTGTATTATAGTCTTGGTTGGTCAAACATTTCCTGTAGGTCTTCAACAGATTTGCACACACTGTAGCTGGTATTTTGGCCCATTCTTCCATGCAGATCTTCTCAAGAGCTGTGATGTCACTGGGCAACATGGACTTTCAACTCCCTCCACAGATTCTCTATTGGACTGAGGTCTGGAGATCAGACGTCCTGGCCCCTTTGCAGAAAAGCAGTCTCAAAGCATAATGTTTCTACCTTCATGCTTCACAGTGGGTATGGTGTTCTTGAGATGCAACTCAAGCATTCTTCCCTCTCCAACATAGCAAGTTGTGTTTTTACCAGAGATTTCCATTTTGGTTTCATCTGATCACATGACATTCTCCCAAAATACTTATTTTCTGCACCATTATACAGATAAATTCATAGTTGAAGTGAACCTATGATGAACATTACAGACCTCTCTCATCTTTTTAAGTGGGACAACTTGCAGAATCATTGGCTGCCAAATGCTTTTTTCACTGCAAATCAAGTCACTATTTCTCCCAAATTTAAATTTAAGTTCAATTTGGAATAATTTTTTTTGGTGTCAGAAGTTGAACATGCATTGTAGAACATTACAAGATTTACAGGTTTTTACAAGATTTCTAGGAGAGCACAAACAGAATGGACTAAACTAAATTCTCTGGTCAGTTCCAAATAAATAAAAAAGGCAATATTATGATAAGAAAGTCTCAGTTATGACCAGTCATAGGCTTGCTTGCTTGCTTGTGTGTGTGTGTGTGTGTGTGTGTGTGTGTGTGTGTGTGTGTGTGTGTGTGTGTGTGTGTGTGTGT
>JBBIGC010000041.1:25688005-25709175 GCA_037576955.1 Lepidarchus adonis | reverse complement strand
CACACACACACACACACACACACACACACACACACACACACGCACACACACACGCACACACACACACACACACACACGCACACACACACGCACACACACACACACACACACGCACACACACACGCACACACACCACAACTACACTCATGGTGGGTAATATGATGATACATGTCACATTATGTAATTATATTTTGTCATAACTGAATTGGATTTAGTTCAGAGGTGAAACTGTTTACATAATGATGAACACGTCGACCCATAACCCACAGCAATCAGGCTGGAAAAACGCCAGATGCTTGCATCACCAAAATTATTAAATCCCCCACATGCTAAGTTACATCCCACATGCTCAGACTGATAGTTGACAGGTCAAGTATTTTCAAGTTCCGCAGCCTGAGCATCACTATTACGTGGGTTAATCATTCATACATAGATCAGCCATAACATTAAGACCACTGACATGTAACATAAATGACATTGTCTATTTATTTATTTCATTACAATAGCCCCTGACAGGGGGTGGGATATGTTATTCAGCAAGTGAATGGTCAGTTCTTGAAGTTAATGTGCTGGAAGCAGGAGCGTAAGGATCTGACCCACTTTGACAAGGGCCTTCGAGAGCATCTCCACAACAGCAGGTCTTCCACACAGTACACAGTAGTTAAAACCTACCAAAAGTGATCCAAATACGGAGAACTGATACGATGAAATTTTCATGGTCACCCAAGGCTCACTGATGGGGAATGAAGGCTAGCCTGTCTGATCCGAATCCAAAGAGGAGCTCCTGTTGCACAAAATGTTAATGCTGGCTCTGCCAGAAATGGGTCAGAACCCACAGTGCACCACAGTGGGCACCTACTCGGATTAGGCAGGTGATCTTAATGTAATGGCTGATTGGCGTACATGCATTATGTGAGCAAAGGCTGAATGTCCAATAAACTGTTGGTATATTTTGCCAAAAAGTGGGTTGTCATAATCAACATTTTTATTATATTTCTATTTCTACATTTTTCTGTCCAAAGCTAAATTTTAGTATCATATAAACTTTTTAAATTTTGAATATTGTGCTACCTGGGACCTAACCATGATACTGCTGGCTCTATTTTCCATCCCGACTTATTAAGTCTCAGTAAAACAAAATGAATAAAGTATCTCAAAGCTATTTTTTATCACCCATTCTTAATATAAACCCAACACTAAATGAAGCTGTATGAATCTTTCCTGTACTTTAGTGAGTGAGTGCAGACAGACAGATGCACTGCTTTTTATGAACTGTAGTGTCTTACACTAAATCACCAGCTTATTAAACACACCTGCTTCAACATTTTATCAGAAACATCAACACTCGGTGCAGTTGTCCACGGTTACAGGCTCTTTGGCGCTGCACCACCATGGGACCACTGCACTGTACAGTCAGGTGGTGAGAATTAAAAGACTCACTGATATTTTCTTGCCCGCACACTTTCTTGAGGATGTCGATCTCCTTCACCGTGGCCTCCCGGATCTCTGCGATCTCGGCCGGCGTCATTTTATCCGATGGGGTGATGTCTATGACCTTCACTGCGAACTCCTGCAACGTGCGCTTATTTATGCAGCGCCTGACCACACTGCTGACCCCCCTGCAGAGCAAGAGAAGGAGAAATGCACAATACTGAGTGAACTTCACATAGACCTGAACATAGACTGTTGTGGCTGTTTAATTGATGAGTATAGCTCACACTGAGTGATGTCCTAAAACACATCCACCAGTCTGCTTCACCTTCATAAAGCGCATGTGAGGTGTTGGGAGTTTTAATGCTATTGGAAGATATTTGTTTAACACATTAATATTGTGACTTGACAGATGTTGACACTTAATTTGTGATCTTGTAGCAAAAATAAAGTTCTTCGTAAAGTTCCCTGTACCATGTGCGTCTGGTTTGTTTTTGTTCGTATCACCATGTGTTCAGGTCCTGGTGCCTGGTGCCCTGCCCTCTCGTGTCTAGGTCACCTGTCCCGTGCCCAGGTGTTCTGTGTCATGCCTCAGAATTCCAACCCTTGTTTTTCGCTAGTCCTGGTCCGGTCTATGTTGTATTGTTGTTAACCCTACCCATGTCCATGCCATATATTCTAGAGTCCTTGCCCTGTACATGAATCAAGCTCATTTATCTTTCTCGCATTAAGTTCTAAGTGTTTGCCTTTCTTAATAAACTCTATCACACTGCAACACCGTCACACGTCCTGCTGACACGTACATAAATGTTACATATCTTTTTTATTATGGAAAATGAAGTGCCAATTTTACAAATGTTTATATATCAGAATTAGTCAAAAGTTCATCCTATAATTCAGTTTAAAACAGTGCATCCCTAGAGTTGATGTCAAAAAGTCTATGTGAGGCAAAGAACACGTGGAAAAATGTGTTTTTAGCTGAAATTTGATTTTACATCAACTAAAAATAAAGTGCATTTTAAAGATCAGGACTTACCTTAAATGTGTTGTGAAGGTCTAAATGTACTGTAACAACAGAAGCTGAGTCTGGAGTCTCTCTGAAGTCTAAGTCAGCTTATGTGTATGATAGACAACATGTCAGTCATGCGTCAAAGGGTAACAATTAACTGACTGACACGCACAACTCTTAGCACACAAGCGTACGAGAGTTACGTAACGACTTCCACTTTTCAGGGAAACCGCATGAACAGAGGAGAGTAGTTTGTAAACAATGGGCCAAATATTAAGCAACTGTGACATAACCTTTACTCACTGTATCATACGTCATCTCTACCGGCGCGGATCACAAAAAATAGACCTACATCCCAATTCCTGGACTAGTGTTCTTACTGGAGATCATATCCATATATATATATATATATATATATATATATATACTGTATACTGCTGTTTATCACAATAACAAATAATCTACCTTCCTGCATCCCATTAAAACTAAAATTGCCCTCGATTTTTATACAGCCTACTGTGTTAATTTACCAAAATTCACTTAACGGGGTGTAAAGGGCCCTACACCGAACATGAGGAGAATCCCCACTAAATGGGTCATTAAGGTGTTTTCCCTTCCATAATAAAACAGGACACTGGTGTAATTCTGATGGAGACAGTATGATTCACTGCAGGAGGGTGGAGCCCAGGTGGTATGAAGAGAGGATTGGGCATTACAGATCGGTGTTTACTACAGACCGCATTTACTACTTTACTACTACTAATGGAGACCAGCTTCTGTTTCTATTTCCATCTTTCAAAGCCAGCGTTTAATGGAAATGGGCATCAAAAAGAGACAGGCTATTATTAAAAGATACACAGTATTTTACTTCACATGTGGAACAAAAAGACTAGACTCCCCTTGTGCTGCTAAACCAGCTCTGACTGTGGTGCACTGTGTTTTCTGAGCCCTTTCTATCAGAGCCATTTTGTGCTAAAGGAGCTCCTCACAAGCATCAGTGAGCCTGATTCACTAGTTGGATCACCTTTGCTAGGTACTAACTATTGCATACCTGGAACACTCAACTCCGGAGCTTGAGGAGACATTCTCGACATTAAGCATGTATTGCTGATGTTTTGGTTGACTGATGTATTTTATAATTAAGACCTATATTTATTCTCATTACGCACATGTTAACATCACTATTATAATACTGTTTTATATATGAACATAGTATTTATACTACTTAGCACTTTTCACAGTTTTTTTTTATAAAGGTAAAATATTTTTTATTCAAACATTGGCTTTTAACAGTGGTGGTTTAAAAATGAAATGGCAACTTGTACTCAAAATCTTCGCAATAGAGTCTTTAACTATTGAACATTGACCAGGACACATCAACACAAAGCCCTCAGGTGGGTAATAAGGGTTTTCTTCCTACGTGGTGCATTCCTAATTCATTATTAATTTCCATCAAATATGCATGTAGACGCTACCTTCCAAGGATCTCCTTTGGATCATATTTGTCATAGAACTCCTGTGCCCCGACCCAGTCTGGAATTTCGTCCGTTTTGGTCATGATGATGGCTTTTCAGACAGTCCAAGGAAACCAGGTTGGAACCTTGGAGAAAACCAGAAAGAACCACATACAGAATAAATACAGGATTACACATGATTGCACCATTTCATAGTAACACTCTAATAATGTAATAATAATAATAATAATAATGATAATGAAAATAATAGTAATAATAATAATAATTATTATTATTATTATTATTGTTGTTGTTGTTGTTGTTGTTGTTGTTGTTATTATTATTATATTATTGTTGTTGTCGTTGTTGTTGTTATTATTATTATTTTATTATTATTAGAAGAACAAAAAGAAGAAAATGATTTTTTGAAATTATACTATTATTATTTTTATTACTATTATAGTTTATATTAAACAACTATCATTTTATTATATTATTATTATTATCTGAACTAAATTTTCAGATGTCCTAAGATAATGCAATATTTATAAAGGGATCAGTGTCTACAGGCCCCAGAAACACAATAATTATAATTACTGCTATACAATATATTGTTTATACCAGTATATTGTGAAATTACTTTTTAATAATACAATACATACAATAACAATAACATTGTATTGCAATAGTGACACAATGGTAAGAATTTTACACAATTTGGTACAATATAAAGCAAATACATTCTTCCTATAATAGGAACATTTTCATATTATATTTCTTATATTTCTTATTTTTAATTGTCGCTTCCAATAAATGCTGGGTATTAAAACATGCCAATTTGTGGAGAACACTGTTAATAAAAACAAAATTAACTATTAGTCCTAATAGCAGGCAGAACCAACTTGGACTGTCTGTGGACACGTGCCCCCATGTGGACAGTGTGTACATTGCATACCATTGAAATATTTCACAAATGACATAAATATGGTGCTTAATTAAAATAACTCATGGGGATTAAAGTAAAATCAACCATATACAATTTTATTAAAGGGATATGAACATATTCTGTTTGTGGTTAAAGCGAAATGTCTGCACACGTGACGATTCGACGTGCCTTTGCGAATTCTTCGTTCCACCTTAAATGGTGCAGCATTTACAGTGAGAAGTCCGGGACGCCGCACTGTAACTGCTGCAGCATTTAAGGTGGAACGAAAAATTAGATTTAAAAAAAGCAGTTTACGTGAAACAAATGAGGCAAAATGTAGCGTTATCGTCCCGCATGCAGTGAGTATGAGCGTGTATTCAATCTGCAGCTTTAATCCCCCCGTTTACCAGCTTTAATCGCCCGTCTGCGCTCCTGTGAGGCCCGAGCCCTGACGCTGAGCCGACGCGCTGTCTCCCCAACGCTGTGATGCGAGAAAAGCTCCGCAACGCATCGGCTGTTTTCCGCGATGTACCGACGTCCCGCGTCCTCCCCCCGGGTTTCCCCACGGTGTGGAAGAGCGACCGGCACACACCGAGCGAGCGAGCTACACCACGCACGCGCACACGCACGCACACTACAGGGCGCAGAAAGGGCAGACGACAAATGTCACGGGGCACAACTAAAAAAAGCTCTCGAGAAACACTCCACTCCTTACTGAACATCAAGTAGCTGCCAGACTCGGTCAACCCATAATAACTCGTGACGTCACTCGTGTTTTATACCACAGTGCATTTAAAAGTGGTCTGGTTTGTATTTTTAGATCTTTGGAGTATTAAAACATGGAGAAAACTCCCAACATTGTTACGTTCCTCCGAACACAGTGTAATACGAATTTTGCATAAGTGAATGCAATGATGGCATCATCATATTTATTAAACATGAAGGAGTAGCAGGTATATAGCTAAGAGGAGTCTCTCTCCTAAGGTTGTTGTGGGATGTGTGTTTCAAATGGAGCAATACATTTTGGTCTATGTAGTATCTGATGCGAGAAAACAGGTGGGTAATAAGGGTGAAAAAGAGGTGGAAAGAGTTGCTTTCTGGGAGTTGTAGTTTGTTAGCGATGAGCGTGAGGGAAAAACAAACACATTGATCACATACACCGCAGTAATGAAGTGAAACAGTTCCTGACCTTTACTGTGGAGTCGGCCTTACGCTTGGGAGCCTTAATGAAGTTTTCAAACAAGCAGCACAAATAAAATAAAAAAGAGCAACTGGCACAACACAGTCTCCCTCGTACAGCGTCATGTGATGCCGAGTGTATTCGTCTGCATTCGCTTGCAAACTGGTTCTCACTCAAACAGGCAGCCAGCGATTTAAACACGAGTCACCCTACATCGAGTGCAACGTAACACAAGGACCCTGTGGAGTACACAGCGAGGTGCAATTTGGTCATTTCGCTAACAACGTTAAATGAATATAGGGCTTTTCTGGTGGAATTGCTGCTGGAATATAGAGAGAGACTGTTGTGCAGAGTATGTAGGAATGAATTCAGAGAAATATAAAGGAGCGAGACCACAAAGAGCTTTATAAGTGAGGATTAGGAGTTTACACAATGCGGGATGAACCAGGCAGCCAGTGTAAATGAGACATCATGGGGGTGATGTGGGCTGAGCCATTGGCCATGGGTAAGGACTCTGAAAGTTCTGAATATATTGCTTCTTTTGTTTAATTACAATAATCTGATCAATACACATACCAGAGTCTGAACATCAATCAGTGAGTAAGGGGCAAAACCAAGCAATATTTCAAAGGGGTAAACTTATGTTTTAGGGAGATCTTTAGTGTGCAGAGCAAAATTAAGCAAAGGATCAAAGAGAAAACAAAGAGTTCTAATAACATGGGAAGGATTAATATAGACCCCATCAATGTGAAGTTGTAAAATCTGGAGTTTTAGACTGTTTAGATTTGGGGCCTGCTTGTAAGTACTGTTTTTTCTGTGTTCAGAAATACCAAAAACAGAACCATAAACACATACATCTTTCAGGTCGGGATGACAGAACAGGTCGTGAATATGGCCATGAGTATGTGTGGAACAATCAACATGCTGGTTCAGGTTAAAACTTCAGTTCAAATTCAGTTGTTAATGTGGATATTAGTCACCAAATACAAGCATTACAGGATGGAGAGATGAAACCATTGTAAGAAAATCACTGGTGGCTTTAGGTGGCTGAGTAACAAGTAACAGTAGAGGAAAAGAGACTCAATCTTCAATGCATTGTTTTCAAAAGATGCCACTGCAAACAATGGAAAATCCATAACTTTAAAATTAGAGCAATATACAAGAGCCAGGCCTCCTCCTCTCCTACTTAGCTGTGGTTTGGATAAATAGCAGTAACCAGGAAGGGTAAACATGTTCAGCTGTTAATAATCCTATGCCAGGTTTCAGCAGGACACAGCATGTCCTGTTCCTTTTCTGTGAGGAGATCATGGATCAGGGAGGCCTTGAGTTATAATGTGTGCTGAGAAGAACAAGATTAGTATTTCTCTGTCGGGGGTTGTGTGGGTGGTGAAATGGGCAGGTTTGTACATTCTATGCTGTGATTATTTAACATTTTTTCAAAAAACTACCGTCAATGATTTTTTGGCAGCTGACCACCAGATGTTTAGGTAAAAACCTTATTCCACTGTAGAGCTGTGCACAACACATTGGAGAACTAACTTTTCAAACATATTACTAAGAAGCATGTAAGGAGCATAGCTAGCAAAAAGAGAGAGCAGAGATTCTAAAAGCAGTTACTGAAAATGACAACAGATTATGGTTTTAGAATTTATTGTTTTTGTTGAGATACCAACTGTCATGCACGTCATTAACACTGCGATATCTGCTGCAACTACGGAAACCTGAAATATTTACCACCACTCAGGAAGCCACTTCATCAAAATATATAAATACACATAACATTTTAATAATTACACAGTGATTCTGCTTCAGGGAAGATCATTCAATGCATTTTACTGTGTTTTTCTAAATGTACACTTTATTATGAACCTAGAATGTGAGCAGTTGTTCCCCAGGCTCCACTGCAATCTCAGGACAATCCTACAAAGAAAGGAAGATTTACATTAGTGTGCAGAACTGCCATAACACATGCATGGGCTGAACGAACAGCACTAGTGTCAGTGTAACACTCCTGTAGGGCAGGACCATTATGTTGATTTCACCCTCTTTTCCCAAATCCTACACCACAAACAAGGTGCACACTTGTCACACGTACATACCATTGGAGAATTTGCACTGTTTGAGCACTTCACTAAACCCCTCGCACAGCTTGAGGTCACTCTGAGTCTGAGCACACTCGATGAACTGCTTCAGCTCATATGCGCAGGGGTTCTGCAGCGCTGGGTCTTGCTGGTATACAGGCTGCTGCTGCTGGTACATTGGCTGAGCCTGATATGGCTCCTGCAGAAAATATCCACAATTAAAAACCTTTATTTATACATATGAAGTGAAAGTGAATATATAAACCAGGGGAAAGAAAATAATCCACTCAGAGATTCATCACTATTCTCAGGAAAGAGAGTGTTTCAAAGAGTTATAATAAGCAGTAAATTCTATATGGCAATTATTTTCCATTTTTATTGTAAAATAACTACTGTAATTTGTAGTTTTATGTTAGCTCAGCACTGACCAATAAATATTGATATTTTATGCTTTTAATTAGGTAAAACCTTATTCCACTGTAGAACTGTACACAGTGTATTGGCTCACAAACACAGACATTGGACCCCTCTATGTTCTTAACACATAACACAAAACTTTTCAAATATATTAATAACAAGCATATAGGAAGCCTGGCTATCAAAGATAGGTAAGCTTGTGTTAGACTACAGCTGTGGCTACCGTGACAATGAAAGAGTTATTTAAATGTACATATTATACTGTAAATCTTCTAATAGTAGCCCCGGAGTTTATTCAGAAAATTACACAGATGGTCAGGCATTTAATACAGACAAGCGTTTGTTTTAAGCACACAGGTAGAAAGTGAAAGCTCCACCTCAGAATCCAATTCTGTCAGAAACACTATTTACCTTAACAAATAATTTGCCTCTGGGTTTGTTAATGACAATTTAAAGATATATATATATATATATATATAGATATATTGTGACTTTAGGATGTAGACTGTATCAGAACTTCATTCTGACAATCCTTGGTCTGTTATTTTAGAATCTCTTCTTCCTTTGGAGACACATCTCACTTTGCTTTATGTTAATTTACAGCTTCCTACTAATTGAAATAAGTAAAGCCATAAACATACAGAATTCAGTGTGTACATTTAGTTGAAACCAAATTTTATTTGTATAATTTGAAAACATTAATTTCAATCTTTTGAGCCAAAAGGACTCCTACACACTGCTATGTGTGCAATATACTTGTAGCACACTTCCTAACAGCACGTTAAGGACAACAGTACTAAAACTGTGCGTAATCTGTTTGCAAAACCATTTTTATCTCATCAATAACCCAGCATGGAAAGTGATGGCTACCTGATAGGTGACATCAGGCCTGGCAGCCTCTGAGCTTCCACCACCACCACCACCAAAGCCGCCAGTCATGGCATGACCTATAGTGTGTCCCACAGCAGAGCCGACTGCTACACCTGCTGCAGTGCTGGCCATCTGCGCGAACATCCCTGGCTGTCTCGGAGCAGCAGCCGCAGGAGCAGCCACGGCAGACGGAGGGGCCGGAGCAGGTGCATAGGAAGGTGGAGGCGCAGCTCTGGACACTGGTGGGGGTGGCGGTGCTGGCCGAGAGGAGTAGCTGTGTGGAGCAGAATGACAAACATTGAACATAATGCATAGAAAGTACTGAAATTGTTGGCCTTCTTTGTTGGACAGTTGGACTGTTCAAAAAATCTTACAACACTGCATTCATTCACACATGTTCTACTTTCTCTTCTACAATGTACTTTGGCCTGTTACTGTAATGTTTTAAAACTCTTACACTTATTAAAACAGTAAATTTGTGTAGTAGTGTGATGTTCTGTGCTCCAACATGTTCCTGGAGGACTGTTGTTCAATTTCACAGTGTGTAAACACCTCCTTGACTTTACTACATAACAATAACTATTTATCACCAAATAATGAGCATAGATTCATGCAGAAATCAAGCTCATCACAGACATTACTTAATCAAGTATGAGCAAACGAGTATTATGATGTTTTCTTTGGTGTAGAAATGACCATTCTCAGGAAAATGAGCAGTGATGACCTAGTGGTTGGGACTTTGCCCCTGGGAGCCGAAGGTTGCAGGTCCCAGCCCGGGTACCACTGAGGAGGTACCATTGAGCAAGGTACTGTCCCCACTTCACTGCTCCCCGGGCGCTGTTGAAAGCTGCCCGCTGCTCCACGTGATGGGTTAAATGAATCACATTTCGTTGTGCTGCTAAAGGTGCTGTGGTGTGTTCACAATGACAAAATAGTCACTTTCACTTTTCAAAATAATGCTAAGCTAGATGTTAAATTAGCGCAATGTGCTGCGGCTAACCAGACTGGCTATCTATCTTACCTCGGAGGAGCCATCCTTGAAGTTCGGCTACGGCTTCCTCTCGGCATTTTAAACGATATAATGAATTAGAAATGTATCTGAAACTCTCACAAACTCTCCTGATAAGAGTTTATGCTAGTCAGTTGAGCTAACCAACACTTCTATTCACTCGACCTTCGATCTGTATGCGCACGAACAAGTCACATCCGGAGAACTTTCCAGTATGATGTAACAAACCGGAAGACTTTTATTTTTTATTTTATTTTATTTTTTTAAAGAGAAAGCCCCAACAGGTTCTTAAATAATAATAATAATAATAATAATAACGCGTTTTTATTATTATTATTATTATTATTATTATTATTGTTATTATTATTATTATTATTATTATTATTATTATTATTATTATTATTATTATCAAATTCCGGAGTACAGGATTGTAGATGAAGTAGAAAGAGTGCGAATTAATGCAGTGTTGTCAGATATCGTATTTTGGGGCAAATTTTATATAGAGAGGTAGGGATAGACTAAATAAGTTTAATAACTAATTTACCGTTTGTTTATGTTGACAGTGATGTTGTGTTTTACTTTTACAAGGGAATATGCCATACACGAGTGACTGATGTCCATAAAATATTTTAATCCTATTTTGTGCCTTATCCCTGGTAACCTAGGTTAAAATTTAGTTTATGTAAGATTATGAAATAAAACACTAACACGGTGTACGTAGTAAATATTCTTCTGTTAAATATGCTTTGCCATGTGTAACATAAAATGTAGATGAATTTTGATAATATCATGCTGATTATTTTGGTCAGTATCACTCAGCGGTAAGGGGAGGGAACACACTTCCTGCCGTTGACGTTGAAACTCGCTTCGGAGATACCAAAGCAAACGCCACTTTCTTTAAAGCTGCGATAGCTAATCATCTCATAATTTAGAAAGACACGACATTGTCTCACTACGTGTGCTGATTTATGCTGGTTTTGGAAAGCTGGAGATAATAATTTGCTCTAAGAGGTACTGTATTACTGCCGTGTTAGCTTAACAGTAGCCTCTTAACAGCTATAATACTAGTCGTAAGCTTTCTTTAACTTATGAAATTGTAAAAAAGAAGTGTAAACATATTAGGGGATTTAAACGAAGTCGGATAGAGTGAAATTAGCATGTAGTTTGTATTTGAATTTAGCAATGGAGCAAATTCTTGTTATTTGCTAACAAGGTAGCGGTCCCATTACTGCTAAAAGGATAAAAGGTTTTGACAGCAGTCAGTTAGCGATATATATTGTTGTACATACAAGTTTATAAAAAATAGCCCAAATATTTTTTTAAAAAACGTACTGTAGCGAAGTTGCGCGCTTTTAATGAAGTCGGTTAATCAAACATGTTCGCTATCTACTAACCGAGCTAGCTAGCAACAATGGCTAGCTCGCTTAGCGTCAGTAAGCTTGCGGCTATGAAGCTCAGCAACTCAACACAAAACTGCTGTAAAAGATCTTTTTTATATTTTATTTTATTTTGAAAATTTATTATTTTAGGACATTGCATTAAATGCCGATCAAAAGTTTTATAAATCACTGAATAGAAAAAAAATATGAAATAAAATAACTCGCAAATAAAATGAGTAAAAAAACCAGAAAAAGAAGAGGAAATTAAATAAATGTAGACTTTAACTAGAAAACTACAATCTAGAATTATACATACAATATTGGAAATGTATTTGAAGTGACTCATAAATCCATAGCCAAATTATAATTTATAAAATGCGGGGTGTCTGATGGATATAAATGGGTAAAGTGTTAGATCTTGTTGTATTAGTAATAGTAGTATTAGAGGTTGTCCTCTAAATCCCAAAGTTGCTGATGCAAGTGCTTCCTTTTCTGTTTGTGCAGATAAGGAGAGGAATGTCCTACTACTCCTCGTCATCTCGCGGTTCCTCCCGGAACTTAGAGTGCAAGGTTTATGTTGGAGATTTGGGCAGTGGAGCCGCGAAAGGGGAACTAGAGAGAGCTTTCAGCTACTATGGCCCTTTGCGCAGTGTCTGGGTGGCAAGGAACCCACCTGGCTTTGCCTTTGTAGAATATGAAGATGCACGGGATGCCGAGGATGCTGTGAAAGGAATGGATGGGAAGTAGGTGTAGAAGAAAGTAAAAGAATAGTATGTAGTAAACGATTTACTTAAATTCTAGTTTTATTGCTCAAAACCTGGCCAGTGCACTTTTGTATTTTTTCTCCAGATTGCACACTAAAATGATAAGTATTTCTGCATTGTACCTGTTTTTTTGTTTTGTTTTTTCCCTTTCCTTTCATATTCTACCTTTGATAATATATTTCTTTCAGGGTTCTCTGTGGATCTCGAATTCGTGTGGAGCTCTCCACAGGCATGTCCCGGAAAAGCCGATATGGCCGACCCAGCCGCCGTCAGTTTGACCCAAATGATCGATGCTATCAGTGTGGCGACAGAGGCCACTATGCATATGACTGCTATCGCTTCAGCAAAAGAGGTCGCCATAGCAGGTACATTCTTTATCATAACTTTTTACCCCTAACCACTGGTCCAAGGACATTGAAATGTGGCTTTCTGCTGGATGTGGAAATTAACAAAGTACTGCCTGAAGGCATACAGATAATCTATGTGATTCCTGACTCTATGTCCATGGGTCCTACTGGTATTTTGCTAAGCTGTAAGGATCAGAGTCGAGCCAAAGTGTCTTACATTTAGGCAGATAACTGTTTGTTTTACTCCCAGTAATGCCATGCATTACAGTTGAAGGGGCATATTCAGGTGGTAATGTCAGTGCATACCCTGTATTTTAAACTAACTATTCAGAAATCAAATATTAATACTCCTCCCAAAAGATGATATTTTTTCTCACCATTTTTTTACAAAGAATTTCCACTTGGGAAGACAGATATCTGACAAACTGCTCCATCTAAGAAGGTTTCATGTAATATTAATGACGTGCAAAAAGCTGCAAAATCAAACGTCCTAGTTAAGCTGGACGATATAAATCTATCATGTTTCTAAAAAGCTTGTAGCTGCAGTTTCCTCCTTTTCTTTCCCATGCAGGTCCCGTTCTCGATCCAGGTCCAGGTCCAGGTCAAGAGGCCGACGCAACCGATCCCGCTCCCGAAGCCGCAGCAATGATCGGTTGGATATTCCCTTTTTAAGAAAAAAAATCTCTATATATATTTATTTTTAACTGAATCGTCATCTAGTTAGTTATAAAAAGTTTCACTTTCTGTTTAGTATTTGATATTATATTGTGGATTGTTGCTAATATGAATTTTTGTCCATTGGACTTTGTGTCACCATGTGACTTTCTGTATTCATCCTTTTAATTTAAAATCCCTCTGCAGGGAACTACAGAGTTCGATCTAAGATTTACAACCCTGCACACCCTGGAACACAAATAATGTTCTATTTGATTTTTGTCTGCTTTAATCCCTGTGCTTGTGTTGTTCTACTACTTTATGATTATTTGTAGCAAACCAGCAAGATAGCAGTACTTAGCAGCAGAATTTACATTTTTTTAAATTTCTGTTTTCTTTCTTTGTGTTTCCACAGGACATACCGTTCTCCCTCATATTCGAAACGCAGGAGCAGGTAAGTGGCTGCAAATGCTAGCCACACAACCCTTTTATTAAGCATTGACGTTTTTATACATAAGCAGTGTTGACCCCTAAAAATTATTTTAAAATAACACCCATTATCTTTTTAGTCTTTAAAATGCACAGTTGTTTAAAGTGGGTTTGTTGTGAACCACTCCATTCTAGAGCAGCTTATGCCTTCACACAATTTCCAGGTCACAGAGTCATTTTGAAAATGACACAAACCTCAGATCAGAGATGAGTCTGCATTTAATCTGCGACAATGGGCTGTTCTATACTACTCTGAGACTCTGAAGCATATTCGATTGGCAAAGAGCAACAGTCATTTGGGGGGATTTACTATTGTTCAACTTGCTCAGAACACTTGAAAATAATCTCACTGACTTTTGAAATTTTGAAGAATTTGTTGGAATTCCCCCTTATTTATGCTGAAGTGCTTGTATTCGCTAATAAACAAAGCCAATGTGTTTTAACAGTTACATAAGCACCTGTTCATATCTTACAAGCATTTTGAGCATAGCTTCATTTGGCCAAAAAATCAAGTTAAATTACTATCCTTCTTGTGTTAAAGGTCTGGTACTCCAGCCCGCTCAAAGTCCAGGACTCCAGTGCGGAGGTAAGGCATTGGTCAATGTCCATAATAATCTTTTGTGCTCCTTGAATGAGTCCTTACTTTTTGTTTTTGTTTGTTTGTTTTTTTTAGCCGCTCTCGATCTCGCTCCAGATCAGCGTCTCGTTCTCGATCCAGGTCCCGCTCACCCAGCCCAAAGAGGGACAGGTAATTTATTTGGTCTCCAGCAATGTTGTACTTGCTTTTCTCTAAATGTTTTTTGCATTGTAATTTCTCTGATCAGTAATATAATTGTTTAAAAGCATGCTGTTTGTAATGAATGTGAATATATTGTAGGCCAAAAGACAAAAAAGTGACATATGTACACCTAGTTTAGACCGACTTGCTGCTTAAAGTTAGAACAAAGTTTGTTTTAGATGAGAATAGTCTAGCCCACATGCACACAGCTTCCCCAGGAAGGCCGGCTTACACCCGAGGTAAGCCAGTCTTTTAGCCTGACAACGCAGACGGACAACCTTCGAAGGAGATGGATGGAGCCAGCAGGTGCAGGGGAGGTGGAAAATTAGAAGTTTTTAATGCTGACCCACTCCAACAACCCAGCCCTTTCCCATCACATTTAAGCTCCTGAATGATGCCTGGAGAACACCCAGTCAAAAAGTACATGTCCAGGCCATGCTTAGGTACAGAGCTGACTCACATACACACCTCCAAGAGCCAGTGTTTTTGTTTAAGGCCAGGGGTGGTAGAGGGAAGGGCGTTTGATAAAACTTGGGGAATCTTCTCTTCTCTCTTCTCCCTCAGATTCAGCCTCATGGTTAGCTACAGAGGGTGACCGAGATCGCAAATCTCCAAAAAAAAATAAAAATGTTATGATCAGACACCGGTGACCAATTGCTGCAGGCTGTTCTTGTTTTTTTCTAAAGAGTTTGGGAGTCGACGGCTCAAGCACTGACCAGGGTTCATCCTTGCCGTGTTAAACGTCCTCCAGGAGGGTGACAAAAGAGCTTACCTGAGATCAGCCTCCGCCACGGTGAATTAAAGAGGTCGTCCGACGCACAATTCTGACGAGACGCCTCCTACGCGTACACACACAGTTGTTCCACCCACCCCACTCCTATCCCAGAACCCATGCACTACTACTACTACTACTGCAGACCAGAATGCCCCCCCTTCCCTCCAAAGCTCCGCCTTCTTGCTTAGCTTCTGAGAAGGGTGTGTGAGAGAGAGAAAGAGAGAGAGAGAGAGGAGAGAGCTGGCGAGAGATCAGACTTCAAGACCCTCCGAGTGTGTCTTCGAGTTCTAGCATCCGTCGCTTCTCTGTATGTTGTTTCCGCCACTGTCTCCTAAAGGTAACCAAAACCCAAGAGTTAATGTCCTTCTTGATATGAGCCCTGGTTATGGTTTAAAAACCCAGGTTATGTTGTAAACATTTGATTAGTACTGAGCGTGTGCAGAGCATGCACTGATTAACACGGCTGTGAGTGGCTGAGTGAGCATAAACAGAAATCCTCTGATTCAATACTGTCTTTTATGCCCACATCGACTTGTCCTTAGTATTTCCCTCTGCAACACATATGCCAACCAAAACATTTTTCTGGTAAATTAATCAACAAAATATTGCTCAAGGTTCTCTAACCACGTCCAGCTCTTTATGAAGATTGGGCAATATTGTGGCTGCAGGTTAGTTGACTTTGGTGGTGACTATAAATTAACAGAAAAAAGGTTTATAGCTCACAGGTAGTCATACTGTCTTCTAAACCACGCCCACAAGTCTTCTCCAGCTTCACAAAGAGCTGTTTGCAAGGCTCAATAGTAGTTTGGGGGACTATTGGTGACCTTAGCATCGTAGCTCCAGTTCTACAGTTTATGTTTGTTAGTAATGTTTGGATCCAAATACATACACCTAAAATCAGTATAACATTGTATAAATTATACTTTTTACAGAATTGTTCCTTAAAGCTCTGATTGATTATTAAATGTATTTAGTGTGTTAGCCAGCTTTTCTGAAAATTCGAATTTTCTTTTTTAAATGGTTGTAAATAATATTTCAAAACACTAGCATGTTTAAACTGCATATAAACTTGAATGAAGCAATAAGCCACAAGAAACCAGGTTCTCATGTGTAAGGGGTGTAAATCCCTGTGATTACTTAATAACTGGGGTAACTGTATTGTGTCCAGTGGCTTATTGATTCAGTAGATCGCAGTATGCAATATTAATGTGCAATCATTTGTTTGATAAATTGATATTCTTGTAACCACAGTAAATCCGAACGAGCATGGACTGCTGAATGAAAAACTTTCAGTCACACACATTTGTTTTTACAAGCTCTTTTATGTTTTAGTGAAAAAATCATGAAGTTTCATGCAGAAACACTAAGACTAGGACGTCAGTAGGTTTTTCAGTACATACTTTTGTACTTCAAATCCTAACTGGATATTAATAGAGAAATCAACTACCGTCAGCTGTTTTCCAAGCTGCTTCCACTAATGGAGTGTTACTATTCTTATGCTACATGTTAAAAGTAAAGATCTGTGCACTTCCAAGTCAGAAGGCAAAGTTGTCAAGGGCTCATTTGACAGTATTGAGAAGGGGAAAATCTGTGTGAGTGAGAGTGTGAGTATGTTTCTTTTCAGTTATCTAACCCTGGTATATAGGACTTCTTTGGGCTTTTCTCACATGAAAGATGGATTCCCACTAAAATAATTTAAGGATATCTTCCTGCTGGTATTGTTAAAGAGAGAGAATGAGGAATTTTGGTTTAGTAGATGGGTCTTTATATATATTAGAGCAGTGCTCTTGGGTTCACTTGATGCTCATGGTCAGCAGCAACCTGCAAACTCCTTCAAGCAAGTCATCGTCTTAATTCTATGTTTTTAAGTTACTTGCTCTCAGCTCCTCCCCTGATTTTATCATGTAGTAGGTCAAACATGTTCTGGTTGGTATGTTAGGTCTTGTCTTAAAGGGCCCAAATCCTCCACTTTTCCTTATTTAGCTTCATTTATTCCAAATTTGTTAAATATCTCAGCCTGGAACACCCCTTATAAACTGAATATACAAATTGATCTAAACTGCTGTAGGGTGAATGTAATTGGTCAGTATATTTTTGTAACCACACACATGATCAATACAAATTGGGCTGTTTTTTTTGGGGGGTTTTTTCATGATCTGGGCCATTTAAGCTTTTGGGAAACTGAATTTTTGTCAGTAACTTTTTGCAGCATTAAAAAAAGATTTGGGCTGTCACGATCATATGCTGCCCAAATGTATAATTTGTGAGTTAATTGATTAATCATTTTTTTAAAAATGATTGAATAATATTGAATGATAATCCTTTCAGAGACGTCCTAATTACAAATTAATGGTTCTGCCCATCTTCCTCTCCTACCCTTTTTCCACTGATGGGGAACAGGTTCTGTTCTGGTTTGCACTAGGGCTGAAACATTTGGGGCAGTATTTAGTATTTAGCAGTATTTAGATTGCAATTTAAATCAGATTTTCATTACATTTATTTTTGTCCTGGCCCTACTTTTAGCCCTGTATTCCATTCTTTCTGACAGGAGTCTTGAGCACTAAAAATAATGGGCCAGGGATGCATATTTGATGATATAGGATGTAATTTAAATTGCACTTTGAAAATGGCACTCTTTTTTTTTTTTTTTTTAGATGAATTGTTCAGCCCTAGTTCGCTCACCAAATTTTGGGTCATTCAAAGCATTTTAAGTGAATATAAATAAGTTCAGAGCCTGAAAAGTTTCCAGGTGGAATCAAAAGCTTTTTTGCCCTTTTGGTTTGTTTTTTCCTCCCTGTGACCTATGAAAACATCAGTGAGTGCATCATCCTCAAGTTCTTGGGGGAGGCAGCATGCAATGAAAAGGATAGAAATGTCCAGTGGTCTGTACAGGACGAAAAGTGGCAGTGTTGGTGCTACTGTCAACTTATGTTGTGCATTGCTCAACTCTTTCCATAGGACACCTCCTTCATTTCAACAGTTCCACTCAAACAGGGCCTGGTTTGCTAAATGACCAAGTTTTATAGAACCCTGAACGTAAATAGTTCTAGAATGCGTTTCTTGTTAATCGGAAAAGGGGTAGAGAGTAGTGGGAGAACCGAACAAATTCCTGGCAAAGGTTCCTTTTTAAACAAAGCGCTGGGTTAACTGTGACTGTCCCGGCACTAAGTGTTCAGGGGTGGAGCTGCGATAGGTTGTTTACTGGTTGTGGCTTTGTGTCGAATACACATTCTCTGTACTGACACACGTTCTCTGTCTGTTCCAGCCGCTCCAGGTCCCCCAGCCTGAAAAACAGCCCAACCCCTGGAGAAGAGCTACTGGAGAAGAACCCTTAATCCAAATCACTTACCTTCCTTATCTGCTCATCTTGACTAGTTTTCCCCTCCCCATTTTGAGCTGTTCCTCCTGTTGTCTCTGACGCTGACTTTAGCTACTTATTTTCTAGCTTCTCATTCAGATTCTTGGTTCCACCTTAAGTGGTGAATGTAATGAGTGCACCATTTAAGGTGGAATGGAAAATTTTAATTAGAAGCTGGTGAATAGTAAGTTATCAGCCTTGTCCGTATGATTTTTTTTTTCTCGTTTGTTTGTTTATCTTAATATCTTTAAAAGAAAACTTCAGTAGCAGTTTTTCTTTTATGTGGTAATTCTATATTTTGGGGTATTTTTCTCTCTACACCATAATTGGAAATGATAGCAGGTTAAAAAGGGCTGGTTTTTTTCTTCTCCTTTTTTACCCTTTGCTTGGTTTGTAGATGTACACTGGAAATAAACAAGAAGCAAATAAAGAGTTCAAGGCATGACCTGAAGGATCTTGATGCATGTTTGAAAATTTAAAAAGTAAAGAAGTTGTGTAAATCATTGCTCACCAGGAAAAACAGGTGTTTTACAGGCAAAAATGCTCCTTAGTCCTAATGTAAGTTAACGGTGGAACCCTAAGGGACTAGTGATTTTGTAGCATTTCTGTTGGTCTGTTCATTATCCTATGTTGCACACAGTGTAAAGGCTGCTCTGGTGAAACAAAAAAAGAAATGACCATCGTTTTCTCTGGACAGAAATGAAACAGATTTCTCACATGAACATTGTGGCAGTTTCTGATGAAGCATAAAACCACTGTTAAATGTAAAGTATTTTTGTCTTAAATCATGCCATGATATTGAATGTTTTTGTTTGACCTGAAATCTGAATTACAACTTAAATAAAACACAATGTATATATGTATATATTCCCTATAGAGAATCTTCCCCCTCTACCACATTCATTCACTTTTCAACTTTATTTGTAATTTTATTCAGATTGTCACACACTGAGCAGAAAGAAGTGAAGGTGTTCTCTGCTTTAAACCCAGTCCTCACACTCTTGAACACCGCAGGAGCAGTGAGCTGAACATCTGCACCCAGGTGACGTATTCGTGGGTTAGGTGTTGTGTCCAAGAGCGTTTCAGCCATGTGGGAGGGGGAGGGCACTGTTTACTCCTTCACCCCTCCACATTTTTCTGCTAGACCTGGGACAGTGAACCACCCATTGATGCCCATTAAGGTAACGTATTGGATGGAAAGCCATGACCTAAAGTTTGGAGATGAGTTGTGGTGACTGGGGAGTGCTATATATATATACAATTGCATTGATTACTGAAAACAACCCTTCATAAATCTACAATGCCCATTTTACAGCAAAAACGGTTGTAAAAATAAATAATGCAGTATCTATAGTAGACAAAAGTTATTTTTTCTCAAAATCAATGGAAAAGCTTTTAGAAACCCAACTGGCAGCTTACACTTTACTGCATTTCATGTCCAGATTGTATCTGGACTCACTTACCCGGAATCCAAAATTTTAAAATGAACCTTAGGGGAAAACATTCCAGGTTGCTTTTGGCATTTTGCATTTGTTCTGTGTATTTCGAAGTAGCATTTTAATTTTTATATTTACACTGATCAGATAGTTGTGTGGCCAATCAGATCTGACCTGTTGAGGCAGAGGCACAAGACCCCTTATGGTCTGTTGAGGTACCAAGCAGTAGAACCGTTAAGGCCTGAAAGCTGAGAGAGAGGTGGCCTCCATGGATCGGACTTGTTCAATACATCCCAATGATGGACTTAAAACTCTGCCATCTTCCTCAATGGTTCCAGAACAATGTTTGCAGTAAGGTAGGGAGCATTTCCTGCTGAAAGAGGACAGCCATTAGGGTACACCATCAACATGAAGTGTATTTGAGCTGCCCCAAAGTGTAGGTAGGTGGTATCCAAAGTAACAGCCAGTGAATCTCACAGTGCCCACGATCACATTTTGGTGCCATCTCTTACCCAGAGAAGAACACACTCCCTGACGTTTATATGTTCTTCCATGGCTTAATGCTTTAGTTCTGAGGCTCAGATGCCCTCCATAGGTGCTTTCAGGACCAGTGTCGGCATGGACACTGAACGGTCTGTAGCTCAGTAGCTATGTGTGGCACTGGAGGGTGTACATTTAAGGTTCGAGTTAAAGGTGTCAGACTACGCCACCTGTGGCCTTACACAAGATATTTTTTGTATATTTGGTGAGCTCCCACCCCTGATTTAACACCAGAGCTTCCCCGCTAAAGTAAGTATTCAAGATAGACGTGATA
>JBBIGC010000041.1:25674765-25687905 GCA_037576955.1 Lepidarchus adonis | reverse complement strand
AGACTCCTACCTGTCCTACCTTTGAGAGGCCTTTTATAGGTCTGTTGTATATGAAACACCTGGAGAATTAGTCACCCTATTTGCTACTTGGGGCGTGACCACTTTGGTCTGAGCTACGGTGGCTGTGAAGGGAGCAGGGCAAGCCTGCAGTGACACCTGCTGATAGCCTACAGTGACACCTGCTGGTTACATTCGCAGCTCCATGCACAGCAAGCTGTGGTGTGTAGTGGTCGGTTACCCCCACTGAAGGGATGGAGATTAATAACCTCTCCCAAACATGCAGGTACCAAGAAAATCTGAAGATTCCTCACCACTGACACCACTCAGATACTCATTCAGTTACATCAAGACTGTACTGCTGTATCTCGCTCCTGTTTGACCTCCCTCTGAAATTCACAATACACACTTCACTCCACTGCTGTGAACCCTTTACTAGCTTCCTGTGGTGCAGGCATCAGATTTAACACTTTCATGCTCTTCTACAAAGCCAAAAATGGTCCAGCCCCTGCTGACCTATCTGCAATAATCAAACCATGGGTCACAGCTCACAGACTTACACACCCCCTTCTCAAAAATTGATCACCGACACCAAGAATCTTCTCACTTCTGGTTCCTTAGTGGTGGAATGAACTTCAACTGACTGCACCAATTACCAGTCTTCAAACAACTGATGACTGAAGACCGGCCTCTTCAAAAAGCACTTAGGACAAACTTCATGGACAAGCTGCTCTTAACTGAAGTCTAGGTTTAGTAGTGTGAGGGGCAGGTTTTCTCTTAAGACTACAGTCGTGGCCAAACATTTTGAGAAGACCTCTGCAATTCACTCTGGCATGCTGTCAATCAACTTGTGGGGCAAATCCTGACTGATGGCAACCCATTCTTTCTTGATAATGAATGATGAATGCCTTTTATTGTCACTATACAGATGTACAATGAGATTAAGAGCAGCTCATCCAGTGCAGACATGTATTTGAAACGCCAATTATTAAAAAAAAAAAAAAAAATAGGGCAAAATTGCTATATAATTATGGAAAGAATAAATTACAAGAATAAGGTTTTATACACAGTGAGATATGCAGTGTGGGTTATTGCACATTATTAAATATTGCACATTAGGGATGATCATTTGTGGTGAGTAATGGATGTTGGACAATAAGTGGTGAAATTGCAGCACGTTTTTAATACAATTCAGATATTAGTTATTGCACAGTTGATGGATAGAAGGAAGTTTGAGGTTAGAGTGTGTAGTCAGTGCATGTGTAAGTTAAGAGTGTTTATGGCTTTTGGGAAAAAACTGTTCTCGAGTCTGTTTGTCCTTGTTGTGCAACTGTAGTGCCTCCCTGAGGGCAAAAGATGGAACAGATCAGAGCCAGGGTGACAGTTGTCGTTGATGATGTTTTTAGCTTTGCTGAGGCAGTGGGAGGTGTAAATGTCCATCAGAGAGGAAGGGGGACAGGCAGTTATCTTCTGTGCTGCCTTTACTACTCTCTGAAGCCTCTCCTTGTCTGCCATGGTGCAGCTGCCATACCATACTGTGATGTAGTACGTCTACAGACTCTCAATGGATGAAGATCAGTAGCCGGTTGGAGTCCAGGTTGTGCTTTCTAAAGACCCTCAGGAAGCGTAGCTGCTGCTGAGCCTTCTTTATGACTGCTGTGATGTTGTCTATCCAGGAGATGAGAAACTGGAAGGTAGGGACCATCTCCACGCATTCTGTGTTGATGTGAAGGGGAACTAAGTTGGTACGGTGTCTCCTGAAGTCAACAATGATCACAAGTCAAGTCAATGTTATTTGTATAGCGCTTTGTATAACTGACATTGTCACAAAGCAGCTTTACAGAATTTACAGAATCCGGGTCCAAGCCCCCAAAGAGCAAAGATGACAGAGGCAAAGAAAAACTGTATGAAAAAACCTTGGGAGGAATCAAGACTCAGAAGGGGAAAACATTCCTCCTCTGGTCGACACCTGAGAGTGATAACAGAATAAATAGAGATCAGGTAACTGGTTCTGTCCATTAGGACTCTCTTCAGTAGAAGTGAGGGGGTACATCATGTCAGGGTTGGTTTGCATCACCATAATCCAGGCAGCAGAGTGAAACGGGATCACTGGTACCTCAGAGTAGCTCAGCAGACACAGAAAGAGAGTGTTGCAGGTGAATTAAGAGTGATGAACATTGTGGTCTGAGAGCAGGAGCTCCGGCAAGGGCGACAGCATCCAAACATCCCAAACATCTCCCTGCTCTGAGAGGATCATCAAGGCTATTGAAATTAATATAATAAGTCACCTGCAATTAATTCTTTATCTCATAAAACAACTAAATTTAAGATAAAATAAGCAAATGAATTTAGAAATTCTGAGTAAGGCCCTGGAGGTCTGCAAACAACAATTAGTGGAACTGACTGTAGATTTCCTTTGTGTGGTTACAAGCCATGGACCCAAAATTTTAATGATTTGTTCCCCAAGCCAGTTAGTTATCACTTTGGCCTAATGGCATTGAGCTCCATCGTGCTGGAAAAGGCTTTGTTCTTCACCAAACTGTTCTTGGATGGTTGGAAGAAGCTGCTGTCAGACAATGTTTTGGCACCATTCTTTACTCATGGCTGTGTTCTTAGGCAAAATTATGAGCGAGCCCACTCCCATGTATGAGAAGCAGCCCCACACATGAATGGTCTCAGGATTCTTTACTGTTGGCATGAGACAGGACTAATGGTAGAGCTCACCTTTTCTTCTCCAGACAATCATTTTTTCCAGTTGCCTACCCCAAACAATCAGAAAGTGGCTTCATCAGAGAAAATGACTTTACTCCAGTCCTCAGCAGGCCAATCCCTTTTCATTTTGCAGAATATCAGCTTGTCATGTATGTTTCCCGGGAGAGAATTGGTTTTTTGCAGCCTTTCTTGACACCAGACCATCCTCCAAAAGTCTTCATATCACTGTGCATGCAGATGCACTCACACCTGCCTGCTGCTGTTCCTGAGCAAACTGCACTGGTGACACCCCGATCCCACAGCTGAATCATCTTTAGGAGATGTTCCAGTACTTGCTGGATTTTCTTGGGTGCACTGAAGCCTTCTTCACAACAATTAAACCTCTCTCCTTGAAGTTCTTGGTGATCCGATAAATTATTGATTTATGTGCAACCTTAGTAGCAGCAATATCCAGCATGTGAGGCCCTTTGTATGTAACGCAATGATGACTGCATGTGTTTCCTTGCAGGTAACCATGGTTAACAGATGAAGAACAATGATTTCAAGCATCACCCTCCTTTTAAAGCATCCAGTCTGCTATTCTAACTCAATCAGCATGACAGAACGTTCTCCAGCCTTGTGCTCGTCAACACTCTCACCTGTGTTAACAAGAAGATTACTGAAATTATCTCAGCAGGTTATATTGTGGCAGGGCTGACAAGCAGTGGAAATGTTTTTGGGGGGATTAAGTTCCTTTTCACTGCAAAGAATAACTTTGCAATTTATTTGATCACTCAACATTCTGTACTATATGTAAAAACTGAAAAGCAGTTTGTAAAGACTGAATCCTGTAAATGTGACCAGTGTTACTTCACCTGCATTTGGCTGATCTGTGTACATCATTTATATTTGTTTGTTTTGTTAATAACTAGTTTAATAAATAGTTAATCAATGTTAATGTTATCATTATTAACTGCAGAGTCGAATACCTGTAATACAAAAAAATCAGTGGCCAATCACAAAGCAGTCATCGGCTTTAGACGTCCGCCATTGGTTGCCTTTGTCGAACGTGTCCTGCAATAGGAGTCCCCGGTGGGCTGGACACTCACAGCTACGCATATTTCGTCCATTTTCCTTGTGTGCGGAGAAGCTAACGGGACATCATGGCAACTCAGGCAGCACGCTACTACAGCGATGGAGGCAGGGCGACAAAACGCCAAAAAACGGACAATGATGGAGGAATGGCAAGTGTAAGAGACTTTAATGGGCATTTTTTTGGCTTCTTCGCCGTTTACTTTCGTTCGAGATCGCTAGACACAGTCTCTAGCGTGTAGGCTAGCCTGACCCCTTAACTCATGTTAGCGGGCGATTAGCTTTAGCATTCTTTGTTTCGCTTTACCGAAAATGGTACAGGCGCTACATTTGCACTTAAACTCTAAATACATAACGAATATTATATATGTTGTTGTTATTAAAACAAAACGAAAAACTACAGCAAATTATGTTTGCTGGCCTTGTGACTGGCTAACGTTTGGCGGCTACTGAAGATGAATGAATGCTGGCAACGGCTTAGCTTAGCTTAGCATGGCTAACGCCACCATGATCAGGCCTGTTACATAAATAACTGTTCAGAATAAGGTTCTTTTTTATTATTAATTAGTAAATATTAATACATCTGGTGTATTAACCAGTTTTAGGCTTTTGTGTTAGATTTTTGTGTTGTTTGCAGGACAATAAAATTTTTAAAAATAAAAAAAAGGGTTTTGCTTAAATTATCAGAATATTGTCAACCTATGACTTTTGATTTGCTTAAGTGCACGTTAGTAGTCGACAACCCTTAAAAATTAAGTTCAAAACGCGCTAAAACATTTTTTAGAGGTTACGGTTTTGAGAAAATGTTTGTATGTAACTAAAAAATAAATGACCAATTACCTTAGGGACAATAAAGTTTTTCTGATTTCTGAATGAATTAAAAAGTTTTTGTAAATGAAACCCAGTGTTGTAGAGGATCTCCTGAGGTAGCCGAGTACTGTGATAAGTGAGGAAGGGGGGATGAAACCCGATGTCATTGATTATTTTGCCCTGCCTGCTGGTCCATTGTGACCTGAAGGCATCTTGAATTTGAATAAATGCAATAGCTTTTACATTTTGTACGTTGTACATGTGTATACTTAACATATGTATAAATTACATAGTGTAAATGTAATCATATTTATATATACATTTCTGCTACATGTATGTATAGTTTGAGATACATAGTTGTTTTTATGAATACTTGTTGAAAGGCTGAATTAATTTTGTTAATTACTATTTGTTCGTTTTTATTGTAGCTTTGTTGTTTGCTTTTGTAACTGATGCACTGAGGTGCATTCAGTGTTTTTCGTATGTAAATTGCTGAAACACCTGGATTTCCCTTCTTCTTTAAGTTCTTAAATGTGCCCAGGGAGAGTAAAAGAGTTCACTTTCTTTTACTTCAGGTCAATCAATTTTAATCTGACTGTTGTGTTTTACAGGAGGGCTACGAGGACCCTCATAAACCTCTTCCATCCCTTGTGGTCCATGTCAGAGGGCTGGTAGATGGTGTTTTGGAAGCAGACCTTGTTGAAGCACTGCAGGAGTTTGGAACCATTAGGTAAAATGCTTGCAGCCCCAAGGTGGCACCTCATTGGTACTTTTAACTTGTATTCTGAAGGGTCATTCTTTTATATCCCCACAGTTACGTAGTGCTGATGCCCAAAAAGCGCCAGGCCCTGGTGGAGTATGAGGACATGAGTGGTTCTTGCAATGCCGTGACCTATGCCAATGACAACCAGGTCTATATTGCTGGAAACCCTGCCTTTGTGAATTATTCGACCAGTCAGAAGATATCCAGGCCTGGCGATCCAGATGACTCCCGCAGTGTTAATAATGTTTTGCTTTTCACAATCATGAATCCTATTTATCCCATCACTACGGTAATGCCTCCCAGCAATCTGTCGCTGTCTCAGATTTTTATGTGTGTTTGGTAAATATTAATATGCTGTTTAATGTTTGTGTTTATCACACAGGATGTGCTATATACCATTTGCAACAATTGTGGTCCAGTTCAGAGAATTGTCATCTTCAGGAAAAATGGTGTCCAGGCCATGGTAGAATATCCTTTACTGCTTGAGATCAGCTTCTGAAGTGCATATGTTTGGTGAAACCATCTGGTCACTTAACTTGTTTGTAATAACTATATATGTATAGGTTATATGCAAATTCAGTTACATTTGTTTTCCCCCCCCTCACTTTTAATGTCTTGTTTAAACCACAAATGTTGGTGAAAGTGACAATTATTTTACATTTCATCCATTTGATAAAATCGAATCAATCCAATTTCAGCATGTGCTACTTGTTTTTTCCAGTAAAAATAATTATCCTGAAATTATTTTTATTATACAAACTAATTTCTTACTGGTGAAAAACAGATTGTTATAACATGCATTTTAACATGTCTGTCTTTTTTACATTTCACCCATTAGTAGTGAAAACCTACATTTTCATGTAAGGAGTGATGTCTTACTTGCAAAGATATTCTTAAATTAATAGTAAATTTGGTTTTCTCTCCCTTTTTGTGGTGTTGAAATGTAACCAATATCTATGGTAAAGTTGAAACTTGTTATATAAACATGTTCTACATTTGTGAGGTTGTGCCCTTTTCCTTAATTATTCCCACATTTGATTCAGTTCAGAGTGCTCAGAGGGCCAAGGCCTCTCTCAATGGGGCTGATATATACTCAGGCTGCTGCACACTCAAGATTGAGTATGCAAAGGTAAGTCAGGTTGTGTCTTATTTGACGACCAGCTGTGTGTGAAGCGTGAAAAGCGTGCAAATTCTAGGGGTTGTTCGGAGTACAGTGTCCACTAGGCACCAAGTGAATTGTGATGCTTCTTTTTCTCCCTTTAGCCAACACGCCTCAACGTATTCAAGAACGATCAGGACACATGGGACTACACTAATCCAAACCTGAGCAGCCAAGGTAGAGTGAGCAAATGTCCAGCTTCTATTCTGACACTACTCAGCACCCTTACTGCCACTGTGGGGAAACAGATAAATGGGTGGGATTGGGCCATGTTGGAGCGGCGTTCAGGAGCAGTGTTACTTACCATCACCTTCCCTGTAGAGAATCATTTTCTCATGCTGTGTGGAGTGGTGATAATGTGACCTTGTTCATGAACTGTGCTCAATTTGTGAAAAGCTCCCTCTCTCAACAATGCTGAGATGTCAGGAGCAACTGGACCACTGTATACATGTCCTTCAGGGACAGACAATCCTGTTTCCCACTTTTAATGTATGCAATTTCCAGCAGTGCCACCTTTCACGTAAACCACTGGAATTGGTGGAATTGCTTGTCCCTGGTCTTTTCAAAAATTTAGTTTTCAGTATAAAAAATGGTTTGATTCCTGCGTGTGGCCAGTTGCTCCTCAGCATCTACACTGTACAAGCCAAAAAAAAGCAAACAGCCTCAGAACATCAGCTGCTACAACAGAACACATCTGGACAATGGAGAGCATTTATCATACTTGCACTGAAGACATTTCAACAACACAGCACCTTTAAACCACCATTGGTCCTACACCTGCAAGAGCTTTTTTCATGCAGAAGGAAAGCACCTCCCCTGCTCAGTAGAAAAACAAAGACATTGACACTTCATACAAGACACATCTGACAATACTACACTGCCCAGAACCAGCAGCCACGAAGAACAAGACACACTCCACTGTGACACAGCATCACTTCACTGCTGACACTGGAATCTCTTCAGGGGGGACAAACACAACGTCATTTGTTCACACCAAACAGATGATGTCCAGACACACTGCAGTTGGTCAACCAACAAACAAACAAACAAGACCACCTGTGTCATGCCCATCCTTGGTTGCACCTTGTTTTACCCCTGTTGCTCACAGTCTCCTGCTGATCGACACAAACATGCTCACATGCTACAGTAATAGCCCCGTGGTGAGGAAGACACGCCAAGTAGATGCACTGACATGCAGACAGACATGCCACGCCTCTGAAGTATGTTAAGGAATATCACCCCACCTTTACTGATCATCCAATATACCACCTCCCTCTGTAGGCCGCCCTACATCTCCTAAAATGTGTGACTTTACTTTTTTTTCCCTTTCTATTTTTAGTCCCATGACTACTTTTGTAACGCCTTCCAATATGATGCAGGTTTGGCATTGTCTCTAATGGGAACTGTCTGAAACTGTGCAAAAAGACAATGCAGCGCACATGTGACGAAGAAAAAATTATTCAAATGAAAGTACGGAGCGTGCAAGGACTGCAGCAACGCTTTTATCTCGGAGGGGCTGTGAAACTGAACAGAGTTTGGAGAAAAATGAAGAATTGTGTTAAAGTGGCAGAGACGAAGAGGTGGCTAATTTACAGCTCCTGCCTCACCCTCTACCCCTCTACCCCCCAACTTGAGTTTTGGCTGTAAGTAACCCCAAGCTTATGTTGTCTTGGAGTGATGCTCTCATGTGGTTTTTGTTTCAAGAGGTTCTGTGACAAATGTTGTTACTAACTTGCTTTTGTTCCCCTCACAAAGAATGAATATTCATCCTGTGGACCCATCAGTCTCCTGTTGCTGTACTGCAATGTGGAGCTCTTTTCGTTAGACAAGGGATGTTCTACCAACATTTCTACAGAATTCAGTGGTTCAGATGGAAACAGACATTCAGAGTGGCCTTGGTGTTTGATGTACTGTTGAAGGGAAATTTACCAATTGTTCAATGGTGGTGAATGGAACCGGATGTCCCATTCCTCTAAAAGCTTGCTCACAAAGTTCTTCCATTCATTTGGGATGATGCAGTCTGGCTTTTGAGACTTTGTCCTACCCAAGTTAAGAGAAGCTTGGCGGAGGGGGTACAAAGGCAAAATAGTTCCCCAAAGTGATGGAGTGCAGATTTTACCATCAACGTTCCTTAGAAACACTTAGATGCATGGAGCTTTGCTGGGGGGTTTGCAGAGGAAATCAATGTTATGTCTAGTTACATTCAGCGCCACTGTACAGAAGTCCCAGTCTGACCCATTTCACACCATACTCACTCTGACTGTTTTTCAACCATTTAATTAATTGGAAATTTGGTGGACCCCCCCCCCCCCTCCCTTTTTATTTATTCTGAGACTCAGTTTAGCAACTTGTTTTGCTTCTGTGGGTGCAGCTCACCACCTCATTTTCAGCAGTAGTCCTGTCGATGTCTAGCGTTGAAACGAATGCTCAGAAACTAGTTTGTTTGATTGTTTGCAATATGTGTACCTGAACAGGTGCCGACGCTGATGGCAATGGGGGCGATCAAGGTGTGTGCATCAGGCTTTTCTGTTTTTCTTTCTCACCCAACTGTATAAATAAGTGATCAGAGATTGTACTGTTGGCAGTTTGAGTTGTTAGCAGTTTCCCATTTGTCTCCATCACATTTCTTTATTTCTCCCCATGTTCAGAAGTCAGATTTTAATGAGCCAACATACTTTTTTAACTCTGCTGCAATAAAGTATTTTTTGGCACTAGAGAGGGCATTACGCCAGTTGAGTATTGATACAAATCTTTTTTTTGTTTTGACATTAGATTTGGTTCTTATTTCAATATACTGTGAAACCTATGTATTTTACAACCTGTAAAGTCCCAGGTAGCATTTTCTGCTGGTATCAACCCATTTCTAAAACCCGTTGTCTAATATGTGCCACCTAGAGTGTTTTATTTATTTATTTGCCTCTTTTTTTTTTTTTAAATCCCTGCTTAAGCTCGCATCACGATGTATGAAATTATACGTAGAAATAAACTCCTGCTGCTTCTCAGCAAATTCATCTTCCACACTGTTTCTCTTTCATTCTCCCTCTTTTTTTTCCTCCCCTTTCTTGGCCTCCTTCCTTCTCTCGCCTCTCAGATTTGAATGCCAACCCCAACAAGCGTCCGAGGCAGCCGGCTCTGCTGGGAGACCACCCTCCAGAGTACGGTAAGGCTCGTGGCGGACACCTTCAAACACCAACAAAAATGGGGAGTGACTGGTTGTTAATTATTTGGGTGCTTAGAACCACAGTGGCAGCAAGATGGTGCTGTGTTGAGTCACTCAGAACTAAAATGAAAACTTCCTAAAAAGCACTCATCCTTCAGACTGATTAATGTCTGTTTTTCATTTGCGTTTAAATGCCCAGGTGGTTACCATGGATACCAGGAGGACAGTTACGGTGGCTATGAAGGACGGCGCATAGGTCCGTCCATGGGCGGCCCGAGACGTGGAGCTGGAAGTCAGCGGTATGGCGGTCAGTACGGTGCTCCCCCTCCTCCACCAGGAGAATACAGCGCCCATGCTGAATCCCCGGTTATGATGGTTTACGGCCTTGAGCCTTCAAAAATAAATTCAGACAGGGTCTTCAACATCTTCTGCCTGTATGGAAACGTTGAACGGGTAAGCAAGGGAACGTCGGGTGCAAAAAGGGGGAATTTGCAGAGTTTATCCTTTTTTATTTATTTATTTTTAATCTTTCAAATTTCAGGTAAAATTTATGAAGAGTAAGCCAGGAGCTGCCATGGTGGAAATGGGAGATTGTTACGCTGTAGACCGGGCCATTTGTCATCTAAATAACCATTTCCTGTTCAACCAGAAACTTAATGTTTGGTATGTGTATGCTTGTATTTCTTTGCTTCTTTCTGCATAAGTGCATGACATTTGCATGACAATGAGTAGAAAAGAATACATTTTAAAACCTACTTTGGATGCATACTAGGATAAGTTGAGCCACACTTTCTTTTGCTAAATTATATATTAAAAATATTTTCCCTTTTATTAACAAACGCTAGCTTTTTGTGAACATTGTGCTGAGTAAATGTTACAGCTGTTTTTGCTTTAAGGGCTTTCTCTCCTCTTCCTTGCAGTGTGTCCAAGCAGCAGGCGATCATGCCAGGTCAGTCCTATGAACTAGAGGATGGCTCCAGCAGCTTTAAGGACTTCCATGGCAGCCGAAACAACCGCTTCACCTCCCCAGAGCAAGCAGCGAAGAACCGCATCCAGCATCCCAGCAACGTGCTGCACTTCTTCAATGCTGCCCCAGAAGCTTCAGTGGAGGTTTTCTCTGAGGTGAGACTCAAAGGTTTGGGTGTAGTTTCTTTAGCAATACTCAGCTACATACAATTAAAAGATGATTGGGTTAAACATATGGCTAAGTGGTATATTTAAGTGTCTGTTTATCTCCCCGTTTCAGATCTGTGAGGAACTTGGCGTAAAGAGTCCATCTAATGTAAAGCTCTTTGCAGCAAAAGGTGAGCAATGTGTCGTGATCATGGGTAGGGCCAAACAATTTGGGGAAACAAACTAGGATTTCGACTTTTTTTATTTTATTTTTTTTTCCCTTCAAATTATTATTTTTATAACTTTTTTTTACGAACTTGTCAATTTTTTTTTATTATTTTTTTTTGTTTTTAAATGTTTTTTTTAAAAACCGTATCGCTTGCCTTCAATTAAAATGGTCAGTATAGGAAATTCTAGCTTTGCAGTCCTTGTGAATTCTAAATTAAATTGCAATGTTGATTGTACAACCCTAATCATAGGTGGTTGTAATACATTTGCTTGTTGTCACTGCTGACATGTTTTTAAAAAGTGCTTTACAATTTAAATGTGTAGCTTTAGGTCATTCATTGAAGTGATGTTTTAGGTGCTTGTTGTACCTAGAATGTGAGATTGAAAATTTTAAGCCTCTAAAACAGACTGATGCCCTCTTGACTCTCATTTGCGCGTCTTTCAGGAAGACGATAAAGACACTTGGGGAATGGATGGTTCTACAATGGAAAAGAGTATTGGTTCTCATTCAGAATGTCTTTTTCAGGCGGTGCCTCATCAGAGAGGAGCTCGTCAGGACTGTTAGAGTGGGAGTCGGTCAATGATGCCATGGAGGCCCTTGCTATGATGAACCATTACCAAATGAAGAACCCTAGTAAGTATTGAGGGGCCCTAACTGGGCACTTAATCGTGTGCTCTGTATAAACTGAGTTCCATTTCTAAGATGTGCTGCTAAAAACTTGGATCTGCACAGTTCAGTAAATGGGTGTAGCAGCAAAAAAGAAATCAATCAATCTTTAATGCAGATCCAGATGAGCTGCATTAACATTGCTTTGACTCCAGATTTCTCCATATAATCACCCATTTCTTGATTGTATAAAGCTCAGTGTGACCTAATTTCATCTGATTATAAACTTGCAAAGTACTAATTTTTTTCTTCTTCTTCAATTTTTAGATGGCCCATACCCTTACACACTGAAACTGTGCTTCTCCACTGCACAGCATGCAAACTGAGACTCGCCATGGAGTTTGAGCATTCCTAGCTTACCAACACGACTTCACTGTCGTCCTCCCCCTCCCGCTATGTTTATCGTCCCTAATAGATTCTACATATGAGCGTATGTTTGCAGTCACGTCAAATTCGTATTTCTATTGAGTGAGCCACAGTACACGCTGATGGAGTGAAACTGGCAAAACTGTCATTGTTTTTATAGAAGAGAAGGGTGAAACGCTTTTGTACCAGTATTTTTTTCTGTTTTAATGTATTTTTTTTTTTTTTTTTTGGTTGGTTGGTTTTTTTAAAAATTGCTTTTCATTATTGACTGTTAGTTGTGTGCTTAGCACCTCACTTTTGGAAACATCAACCTGCAAAGATGATCGCATTTTTCTCTTACTGTAAAATAAAAATTAAATAGCGATAATGGAACCTCTGGTGTAGTGGCTATTTAATGTACTAGTAAGGCAGTGATTTTAACACCATTTGCAGAATGTTTAATAAATTGTTCATCAGTTTCTGTAATGGGGTTTTTGTTCAATGGAGTGATTAGAGGGGAAAGAAGTATGATTGAGCAATAGCATTGAAATGGCACAAGCACAAACTGAAGTTTATCATTCTGAATAAACATTTTTCCCTTGGACAGTCAAGATCACTTACTATCCTCTAATTGAATCAACTTCGTGTTTTGTATGAAAGAACGTGAATGTGCAGGTCACTATAACGTACAATTTGGCTATTGTTCACAAGGGGGTGCCATTAAACCTGTAGTCATTTTAGTGAGAAGGAGGAAACCCACACCAGCAGGATTTGACAGCTCTGCACGTGCTTTTCACGTTTATGGAGTAAAATTAAAATAATTGCTGGTAAATGTGAACATGATTAACATAGACTACTTGACTACCATATAAGCCATCACACTTCATAGTTACATAGTTACTGCATACTAAACTGCAGAAAAAAAAACATTGTAAATGTATCACGGTTGTGATGCAAACGTCTACATACAGTTCAGTTCCAACATTCACAACGAAGACCAACACTGGCCAATTGCTGGGTTCAGTGGGCAATACAACAATATAATATACAGGTCCTTCTCAAAAAATTAGCATATTGTGATAAAGTTCATTATTTTCTGCAATGTACTGATAAAC
>JBBIGC010000041.1:25645327-25658028 GCA_037576955.1 Lepidarchus adonis | reverse complement strand
TATTTTTTATTTTTGCAATGTAAAGCGACCTTGAGTTTGTGAAAGGCGCTATATAAATTCAAATTATTATTATTATTGAGTTTCTGAGGTGAGAGTCAAGTCTTGACACTATGCTGTTTGAGTCTGGGTGAAGTCTTGAGTCTCTGGTTGTCTCGAGACAGCGAGTCTTAAGTTAAGTGATGAAACTCAGGGATGTGAGATTCAGCCAAATCTTGAATCTGGGGTGTGATTACAATTTGAGTCTTGAATACCTGAGGTGTCAGTCTGAGCTAAGCGTAAGTCCAACTCATGTCACAACTCTCTGGGATCTTATTCCAAGTCTTTGGCATCTGAGCTGAGTACAATTATGAGTTTCTGGTTGGGAGGTCAAGTAAAGTCTCTGAGGTGCGACTCCAAGTCGAGCGATGATTCTCCGGGGTGTGATTTAGAGTAGGGTTTGGAGTTTGTTGTTGATGTTAGGTATTCAAATTTGAACGGTATTGATGGTGGTTCCACATGCCAGACATTAACAAGTCTTGGCTCAGGGTCAAGTCAAGGGTCTGTGAGTATGCGACTCGGGTGCAATGTGGTGCTCAGTTGAAACTTGCTGCAGATGAATTGGTATAAACATCACTGAACAGGGAAGTAATCCTTTTGGTTTACAGAAAGAATTCTCAGAAAAAATGAACGTTATAAAGATGATTTGACCTGATAAGATAACAGTGGCCGAGCGTTGATCCGGACGACCATCTAATCCATAAACATGGAATAAAGCAGTGAGGAGATAAAGACTGTCATGCCAAAGTTGTCGGGTTGTCCTGTGTCTTGTCTTTCCTTTTTGTCATTATGAACACTCCTCATCACACAAATGGCAAGATCCTAATCACTAGGATACCTCTGCCCATGCTCGAGTTTATGGTGTTTATTTTCTGTTGGACTTCAGTTTTTCTTTCAGCAAATCCTTTTCAAACTGCATGCACTTGTGCAAACTTCCAGCTAAACAACTATTACAACAGTGCAAAGGCAGAAAGCACATGCACCAAAAACAAACTACAAATTAATCACTATACATGAAGAAACAAGATACATTTGATTGGATCTGACAGCCTGATTAGCCCCTGAGGGAGGAAAGATTGCACCATCACAAAGGAGATTTAATGCAGTGTTTAACATGTTTTCTTGACAAGGGGTTGTGAAAAGCCCCATAAAATAATCTCTTTTAGGAGCACGGTTTAGTGCAGTGCCACAGGGGGAGAGAGAAAGAAAGAGAGGCAGAGAGGGGCGGGGTTAGGGCGGTGGATAATCTAAAGCTATTGGATGGCATTAAAAAACTACTAATGCAAGAATCCCTCTATTGGCCCCAGTACAGATTAAAGGTTGAGGGTTTTGCACGTGGAAGCCATTATATAATTCATTCTATGATGAAATTTTCTCTCTCTTTACCCTTTTTTTTAAAACAAGTGTGTCCCTCCATGATTTCTGTATCACAGTGCTCTCAGGGACATGTGGAACACATTACTCTAGTCCTCACAAGGGCAAAATCCACTTTAGTTTTTTTTTCTTTGCTGAATCCTGATTACAGGTGTCTTTCTGTTTTTTTTCCCTCCCCACTGTAACTGGGGGGTGTATGGGCACTGTAGCTGATTTGGTGTGGATTAAGCCCGGCCCCCCTGACCCAACAGCTGGAACACCAGCCCTGTGCACAAATCCATTCTGATTTAGATTACAAACCAGAAGGAATTTATCCAGCCTAACACCTTCATATGAGTGGGGAAAGTGCAAATGTCTAAATTATGTGTTATGTTAAAGAAATTTTGGTCTTTAATGTGTCTTTATGGTCCCAAAACAATATGAAGTTTACTTAAAGTTTTGACTTAATTACCGAACCTAAATTACTGACAAATACTGATATTAATCTGAACAGTGAGTGTTGGCCTTATTTTATATAATCATGTTTATTTCAAGGGAAAAAAGCAAATATGTATAATAAAAAATTTAAAAAGTATAATAGGTTGAAACTAATAATACTAGGAATAATAGAATTAATAATAATGATAATAATGTCACAGACATTAAATGAATTATGCATCTACACTTACATACTGGGAGCCATAAAATGTAGCATGTGTAAAAGTTATGGCTTACTTTTTATGATGATTTTCTCAGTAAATAAATAGAAATTGTTCAGTTAAATTTAAAGTATAGACTCATTTTCATCAACAAAATGTAATTAACCTTAGTGTAGAGAGAGAGAATCCTCATGTTCACATTATATGGGCTTTGAGCAGGTGGCCTGCTGCACAGAATGTTAAGTAGGGTAGTTGAAGCACCATACATGTGCAATTGGAAGTGCTCATCCGTGTGTGTATGTGTGTGTGTTTTAACTTCAGAGCTGTAGACTGCTGCAGGCAAAAGCCTGGCCTGTGTAGCGTGCTCAAATGCTGCCTTTGTGTCCGCTTTAAAAATGAATGAAAAGAGAAGAGCGGCTGTGTTCCTCAGACAGCACCACCAAGGGAAGAGAAGGAATCCGGAGGAATGTCTTGGGGGTGCTAACAAAACATTAGCATCTATTGTTGTAAGCTAAATGCCTATAGTCACCATTTCGACTCTGCTCTGCATCCAAACACATCTAAGGCCATCAAGTGCACCAGTGCCATAGATACACAAAAAAAAGTGTGTGGACACCAAAGTCTCCTATAGGTATTTATTTGGGGGTGGGTTGGTCAGTTCAAAGTCTTACAATCTTGAACTTTACTGGGAAGTTTTGGTTGTAGGAATGTGGATTTGATTTTGAATGCTCCCAAAGAGTTAAATTTTCTTATGTATAGAAATGTATTACTAAAAAACAAAACTTTTAAAATGTCACACCTAAAAGTTTACATATTAACACTTCAGAGTATATATAAACCAGCAAAAAGCCAGAATAATGGGTGAAGGTATTAAATAGCATTGATCTGTGAGTTCAGGCACTGATGCCGGCACATTGCTGGGAGGGTTTGATTGCAGGAGAGCATTAGTGAGGTCAAGTACTGATGCTGGATGATTAGTTCTAGATCCCAAAGGTGCTGGATGAAGCCCCACCAGTCCAGAGAACTCCGTCTATTGCTGGGGGGCTTTATACTCATAAAGCTGTATCAGCTCTATGGTTGATCAAGAGTATCCCATTGGAGAATATACAAGTTGTTTATGCAGTAACTAAACACCTGTGTTAAAGAAAGCACCTAACAGTAATTGTCTGGATACTTTTGGACAGTGTGTCATGCTCTCGTGTTGTATAGGACCTGCTCATTGATTGCAAAGCTGAAGCTCACAAACCCTTTCATAATCTCAACACTCCTACAGAAATAGGCTTAGTGCTCAATGTACATTCGTTGCTATAGTTAAAGAGGAGAGCGACGTCTGGGTGTGATCATGTGCTCAGCAAAAAAAGTGAGTGAAACATCAGCTCTGAAGGTTACCGTGTTAACCGAGTTTAATGGCACAGAACTAGCTGCTATAATTAGAGCCTGAGTGAATGGCTACGTCAGCTCTCGCTTTCAAATTAGACCACTTCATTAAACCAGCTGAGACAGCTGTGAAAAAGGAGAGAGAGGATCATCTGAATAAAAAATAGCCTAATTAGCACGTTACTTAACAGTGAAACGATTACGTCAATGCTGTTTTGGCTCTCATAACTTTTTTTTTTCTTCTCTCTCTCTTTCCCTTTCTCCAGGATCCTGCTGACAGTGGTTGTGATCTTCCGGATCCTGATCGTAGCAATCGTAGGTGAAACCGTGTACGAAGATGAACAGACAATGTTCATTTGTAATACCCTCCAGCCGGGCTGCAATCAGGCCTGCTACGACAAGGCCTTCCCCATCTCGCACATCCGTTACTGGGTTTTCCAGATCATACTGGTATGCACCCCTAGCTTGTGCTTCATCACCTACTCCGTCCACCAGTCAGCCAAGCAGCGGGACCGCCGCTATTCTTTCCTCTACCCAATGCTGGAGAGGGACTACACCCGCGAAGGTGCCCGGAAACTGCGAAACATCAACGGCATCCTGGTGCAGCACCCAGACAGCGGCGGAGGCAAGGAGGAGCCTGACTGTCTGGAGGTAAAAGAGATCCCCAACGCACCACGAGGCCTAACCCACAGCAAGAGCTCAAAGGTACGTCGGCAAGAGGGTATCTCCCGCTTCTACATCATTCAAGTGGTGTTCCGAAATGCCCTGGAGATCGGCTTCCTGGCAGGGCAGTACTTTCTTTACGGCTTCAGCGTGCCAGGCATCTTCGAATGCGACCGCTATCCTTGCTTGAAGGAGGTGGAATGCTACGTGTCGCGCCCCACCGAGAAAACCGTCTTCCTCGTGTTCATGTTCGCCGTGAGCGGCATCTGTGTGGTGCTCAACCTTGCCGAACTCAATCACCTCGGCTGGAGGAAGATTAAAGCAGCCATCCGGGGTGTGCAGGCACGCCGGAAGTCCATCTGCGAGATCCGCAAGAAGGACATGGCACACCTGTCACAGCCACCAAACCTGGGCAGGACCCAGTCTAGTGAATCTGCTTATGTCTGATCTTCCCTGCACTCACCGATACAGATGCGGTTGGGCGCTGAGGATCTAACTATGGAGAACTGGTACGGATGAATGTTTAAAGTAAGGGAGAGGGAGTGGCTCTACCAAGCCACACCCATTTTCACAAGCCACTCCCTCGCTCTGACTGCCCGGCGTTGAGTATGAGAAGAAATTAAGTGCAGTGTTGGGCTGCTGATTGGGGGGGACAATGGGGGAGCGCAAAGGATGCAGTGAAGACATGTTAGTGAATTCCTGGTCCTGGATATTATCAAAGGAGTTATTAGGGGCCAAGAGAAAACAGAGGAGCGGAAGGGCCGTCGGGGAAAAGGTGACGGATATCCAAGGCAACGTGCTAAGCTCTCGTTCTACCAATCCTCAATACTGTTTCTGGAAAGAGAGTGGGTCAGGGGAGAGCAATGCTACAGCTGTCCTCTTCCACCATTCTTGCAATGAATCACTGCCATGGAACTGGTGCCAGAAGAAAATTACTGTTTATGCTTGGTGTCCTGTCAATGAATCGTGCAAAAGTAAACAACGAGGAGGGGTCTAAACATAGCACCAGCAGTACCACTTAGACACAGATCCCTGCGTCTTTCTCTGCTCCCTGTCTTCATGATGGCACACAGGACTATACCTCAGCTTGACAGCACCATTCCACAAGACCCCCACTGTCTCTGTTTCAGTCTAGCAGCCCTCCACCTTCATCCTGTGTGGCTGAGAACATGATGGAGACAGGAGGGACAAAATGAGGGAACTCTTGTTATACTATTTTTGCAACATTACTCAGTGCCATTGTTTGAAAAAAAGACTATTTTGTTCCAATTATATATCATATATCATAGTTACCAAATCATCATAAGTAGATTCATTTATCTTTATGGGGAAATTCTCTGGGATATTATTTATTCACAGGGTTCATATATCTATTGTTTATTTTAAATCTTTTCTTTCAGAGAGATTTTATAAGAAAAAAAAGGTGTAAAGATATTTGAAAAGGCATGTTTACAAAGCACTATGGATGAAAGCGTCGTTTGACTTTCAGAAACAAAGGAGAGAATTCGGTGTGTTTCTTCTGTTTTTTATCCGCTTGCTTTCTTTGTTTGTCGTGTTGGTCCGCATGCCTTTACGAGAAAAGAAAAGATGGCAAAAGGGAAACGTGTATGTATGCATGTTTGCATTGCACATTGTTTTAGGAAGAGACTGGGAAAGTGGCGGAAGGGACTCATGGAGAGAATGGTTCACTGATGATGTAGCAAGACATATTGTAGCCCATTGGGCAGAGAGACTGGGAAAATCTAGAGGACTTCTGTGCTGCTTGGCATCAATAAGCTCAGCCTCTTAAAAAAAACTCATGGTCCTTAGTGCAAACAGGGGTCAAAATGAGCAGCAACACTCCACTGCATGGTGTCCTTGTCGAGTGCTTCACGAGTGGGTGTACAGAGTTCTAGACTGTGTCAGTGTGATCCGTTGTCAGTCCCTTTTGTGCCACGGGTTAAAGCAGGGTATAAGGCCTCCCGTCTGACATGCACACACTTGGAGTTAATGTTCCATTCAGACACAATTAGCTCTGCCTTAGCTGCACTTGAGTTTAAGTGCTTGAGTCTGCACACTTCCCACCCCCCTGCCCTGTTCTCCACGTGCAGGCAAAGCAGTGACAGACACCAGCGAAACAGCACGGAGACAAGCCAGCGCAACTAGTGTGGACAGGCCCTCAGACAAACCACAGGCTGAGAGCAAACTCCGCCAGGGGAAAGACGGATAGAGAGCGAGAGAGCGAGGGGGGACGGGGGAGAGAAAGACATTCAAACAGACACGTGTTCTTTCTCTGGCATTTCTCATACACAAAGTCCTTCGAGGAGAGGAACTGTGTTTAGGTTTAGAACGACAAAAGCCACAACTCACATTTAGCTCAAGCTCCAGCTAGCTAGATGCACCCATTTACTGAAATACTAAGACAATGTGTCAAGATATAAATCAGGGGTGCTCAACTGTGGTCCTTGAGGGTTGGTATCCAGTAGCGTTTGGTGGTTTCCCTTCTCACACTTGGTTCAACTCTCCAGAGGAGGTGAAATGCCAAAAAGTGGCACAACCCCCCAGGACTCCTGATATAAAGCATATTTACAGTATATTCTATGTATGATGACAGTAAGAGATTGTTATTGTCATTATACTTTTGTAGCATGACATTTCAATTCTCACACCATGACCTTCCGCTGACGTGATGTAAGCGGGTCAATGTCTAATGAAGATGCATGTAATGATCAGAGTGCTTAAACACGCTGGATTTACTCTGTCATGTATCGGCTCAATAACTAAAAACTGTTGTTTACATGGAAAATAATTCACAGTTTAAACATGGCAGCTGCGATCACTGTACACTTTCATCTGGACCAATCTCAGTGCACTTTCATTTGAACCCATTTCTGGATACATTGTAAACTTCCTTCTAGACCAATCGTTGTCTGGATGATTCACTGCAGTTATGTCACTCATGGTCCCTCTAGTGTTGAGAAAGTACCAACCCTGAAGCGGGAGCTAAAACAGTTGTTCAAAACAATGCTCTAAGAACTGTAATTGTTCTCAATTAAAAAGGAGAGTTTTCTCCAGTCATTCTAAGAACCTTGAAATAGTTCCTCCAGTCCAAAAGCGCCCATTTACTAATAAATCCAATTAATGTTTTTATGGCACATGCAACAGTGAAGGTTTGCTTAGCATTACCCTGAAATTATTGACATTGTTCTGAGTCATTGACTCTAAGGTGCTTGAAGCTGGCTTTCCCTGACATGTCCTTGGGTTGTGTAACCCTCAGCAAAGGGCTGATCTTGAAGGGGAGCAGGTAAGGTTAAGCAGCTACAATATCATTTGGCCTTAGCAACCCTTACAGTCCTCAATCCTTCCCTGAAACTGAAAATCTGGAATCTCTCTATGGAAATCAGATCAGCTTCTTGGTATAAATTGCACTTCAGTTGTTACAATAGCCCACTTCTCTCCACAGTCTCTTCTGCTGTATGTACCATTATCAGCATTTAAATGAGAGGAGAATTTATGCAAAGACGTATATTTTGTTTTTCTTTTGACTTGTGTATTTTCCTTTTGTGTGTGTGTCACTTTCTTTTGTACGGTTCTGTAACATGAAGTCATGTTAAGAGCTTTATGGCATTTCTATTCAGAAATGAGGGTAATTTGCCTGGGGAGTGAAAAGTATGTGAACTCCCTTGCCAAAGTACTGTAATATGCAACTTTGTAATTGAATTGGATTTTTAAAGACACTAACAGGCCTGGAATCATGCATGCATTATGATATGTGGTGAGAATAAGCATGTTTGTACTTTTTTGTATTAACCAGAAAAAACAAACCTTGCAAAGTAAGCACATTGTAGACTCCCCCCCCCCCTTCCCCCCCAAAAAAGCCAAACAACCAAACATAAAAAAAATATATATGTACTAAACTATACTAAACAGTCCAAGTCTCATTAGTCACTTTTCAACTCTATGGTACCAGCTCAGCTCAACTAGTTTTTCATTAGGCCACCACTGCCCACTGCCCACTCCACATCAACGGAGGTGGCCTAGTTATTAGGACCTTGCAATTGGGATTAAAAAAAGTCACAGGTTCAAGTCCCAGCCCATGTATCACTGAGATCTCCTTGATCAAGATACAATTCAACTATGCTGCTGTGCTGTTGATGGCTGCCTGCTGCTCCATGTGTGCACTTGTGATGGGTTAAACGCAGATTGTGTTCAAAAGTCACAATGACAAATAGTCACATTCACTTTAAAAGTACCTGGTACCCAGAGCAAAGAGCACCATGTTGTTGCAGCACCAGATACACTGAAAGGGTACCAACCACAGTGGACAACAAAGGAAAGTACCAGGTACCACAAAGAGTTGAGTTGAACCAAGTTAGTACCATTTAGTAAAAAGTGACTTTTGAAAACAAAAAAAAGAATGACAATGAAAAGCAACAAGTGAGTGACTCTGCACTAAGTGCAACAACATCATTTTAATCTAAATGTATGCTCACATCAATCTGTTGCACAAAACATTTTTTTTTCTCTCTTTGAGGATGTAAAAGATCTGTGCAAAAGCCCAACACCGTGCATACAGCTGGTCACTGCCACAAATACTTTTATAGGTTCTTTTTACATTGTTTTCTTAAACTTTTAGAGACATACATGATGTGTGTGTAGCTTGACAATAAGACCTAACCTACTGCCACTGGTCTAATCCTTCGCTCTTGAGGTGAGGACTGCTTTTCTTTTCATACTTCTGAAGGTCGTAATGTCAATGGTCAAGTGTTCATGTCTACTGCACGTACAATGAAAATGTCTCAGGTATGTTGATTTTTTTATTGGAACATCTGGAGTGACCTTGTTTCTACTGTTTCTACAAAGAATTTTCAAATGCATCTTGAAAAGAAAGCCATTTGGGAGTCTACCCGTGTTTTATAAAGTTTCAGACAGCTTGTAGCGTCCGTGTTGTGTGGCATATATTATCATAATTTCATATTTAAAGAGGAGTTGCTGTTTTGTGAACAAAGAATTGTTGTGCTTGTCTTATACTCCTCAATCATGCCAAGGAACATTAATGTGGATTAAGATTTTTTTGGACATATAGGAACAAGTGTTCAATGGGCACTCAAAGCTAACTAGTGCAAAATCTCGGATTACAATGCCACGCTTTAATCCCTTTAAAAGAGCCATTGCTGTGTCCTAATGTGCTCTCTCTGTGCCTACCAGGTCCTAGTGTATTTACCCAGAGCAGTCCTTTCCACACGTACTCATTGTGTCCTCAACATGAAGACCATCTTTATTACAGATCATATAAATCTAGTCAATATATGTAATATTTCTCATTCTGAAATTGGTATTTATACACATTTCTTTTTGTGTAGAGAAATTTACAAATTAAGAAAGACATTGACACAGCTAGTGGACAAAAAGTAAATAAAGCAAATCAATCCATCAAAGTAATTCCAAGCAAAAAGTAACAAAACTTTTTTTTAAACAAGAAAGAAAGTAACATTTCTGCAAAATGTTACTTAACAATTACAATAGCAAAAACGTTTTTTCAGTAAGAACAATAATAGCTTATTCATCCTTGAGAAGAACTATCCCACTGTTTATATAGGAAATCTCAAATAACCCTTTTCTTTATGGCAGTAGATAAAACTCCATCAGTCTTAAATTGGTGTAATAATCTCATAATGAGAAATATTAGATACATTTTCTCATAATGATCTTAAAATAAGCATTTTTTTTTACTTCTCCTGGGTTGACATGAGGACAGGATCATCTACTGTAGAGTCAAAGCTGCACTTACAGTCTGATCCAAGAGCAGTTTCCCATCACCAAATCCTGATTAAAACAGATCAGCATTAAATGGCAACTCTTGCTGCAACTTGGACCTCCATTGTCCCATGTTGTGTTCCTCCAGAAGACAGAAGTGGTGGATGATAGCTTCACTCATGTGCTTCACAGCTGCATAAACTCTGGTTTGCTATTTGGCATAGGCAAAAAAGCAGCCAGCACATCCATCCAGAAGAACTAATAGCATCAACAAACATGCCAGTGACTCAGGATCATATAGTCCCTGAGTTTTATTGGAGGAGAAAAAGACGTAACAAGTTATTATGGAGGATTTCTGTTAGTTCAGTCATTACGATGTGGGCATTTCAACAATAACAAGAAAAACTTGATTTGATTTATGCACACTACAAAGGGAGTCAAGGTATATATTCAGATAAGCAGGGTAACAACCAGGGTGCTAAATACCGTAGAATCTTAAGGGGTTTGATCCCTCAAGTGAACAACTGAGATCCCCTAAAAGCCTCAACAGCTAAATGTTGCAAAAAAATTCTTGAAATGGTCAAAAAATGGTTGAAATGAAATTCTATGAATTTTGACAGAAGATTGATTTTGTTGCATTTGCCAAACTGTCTGACCAATGAGATTTGAATTTTGTGGTAGAACCAAGTTGTCAGTATTACTAAGGCAGTAAAATTCCTCAAGGACAAATTATGAGGGCTAATCCCCATTTAAATACAACTACATCTCTGTTCAAAGTCCAAAATGATGTAGCACTTATGCCCTGGACAGTGCAGACATGTAATGGATGGAGCTTTGCTCTTTTGGAACCTGGGTCCTGATGATCCTTTAATGGATTACCTCACTGAAACTCATTAGGAGAAATGAGACTTTTTTTGGCTACGTAGCTTAATCCCAACATGATTTAGAGTCTTTTTGGTATAAAATTCACAGCTGTAAAGCCATGGCACATCTTAAGAGCCTTTAATGGAGGAAGACAAATGGTCATTTAAAGATCTCGGAGTTGGACTTGTATCTAAAAGCCATATTAGAAGCTGGTGTTTGTATATGCAATGAATTGCACTGGCATTTTACTGCCCTCTATGAAGAAACTGCACAAGGAGAGCCACCTGTACAAACTCTGAGGTGTTTTTCCATCTGGCAAGAGCTCATTGCTAGAACCAGGATCTGCTGGTGATTAGGCATGTTTAGCTTTTATGAGGTCAATCTGCAACCCTTTAATCTGTGATTATGATATCAATACAGTAATTCCTTTGTCTAATTAAAAGAATGCTGGGGTGTGTGCACAGGAGACATTTAATGTATCTTTTATCTCATTTCTTTTTCCCACCGAGTTGTTGCAGATGCCGCCGCCAAAGTCAATGCACCTCAAACCACTCTTCGCGCTTTTCCTAGAACATCACCACTGCTTCTTCAAGGCTAAAATAAGCCAGATCCTATCTTTAGCACAAAAAATCGCAGACAGCTGTAAAACCAGCGCCATCTGTTCTATTTGATAATGTACACACGGCTCTGCTCAATGTGTTTTCACACATCTAGGAACATTCAGGGACAGGTTTGCTTAATGATCCCACAAGCCTAAAGTCTATAAAGGTCCTCTTAAGATCAGAAAGGTTCTCTTTGATAACTGGGTTTCTTCAACTACAAAAAAATAAAAGACTGTACTTGTTTTTGATTTTTACACAAAAATATGCCATTTGGAGCTGTTTTTTATATCTGACATTTTTTGAAAGTTTGGTTTTTGTGTGTTTCTGACTTGTGTACTGTACATGATGACTGAAATAAACACCTTGAATGTTGTATGAGCTGAGACTCCTCTCTTGTGTGTGTGTGTGTGTGTGTGTGTGTGTGTGTGTGTGTGTGTGAGAGAGAGAGAGAGTTTTTACATACATAACTTCAGAGAAAAGTGAAATGGTACAATTACTTTTCTTTTTTTTTTTTTACAAAAACATTATCTTTAAAGCCAATTTACTTATTTCTTAATACTTAGGTCAAAGTAAGCATTGCCAGGATTGTCAACTTGCCATAAAATCCAATATATTAAGGATGAGACAATTGGGATGCTGGCTGTTTTTTAAAATTAATTTGACATTTTTTATTTGTATTTTTTAAGTTGCTTCTGTTACATACAACACATAAAAACCTTGTAAAACATCACTTTGTGCCACAATAAATGAAAGAAATTAAAGAAAAATGTTAATAATTTTAAACAATTTATTAATTTACAGAAATTTACTTTAAAGTAAATCTGTCTTTCTATTATTATAATAACAGTGACAATACATGTAAATAAATATAAAGATTGTTAGGTCAGTTCAGTTTGGGCAGGGTGGTCCCTCCTCTCCTCCATCACTCAGCACAGGTTCAGAGGAGGAACCCGCTCACCTCAATTCTCCCAGCTAGAGTGTCAGGTGACTGGGGAGATCGAGTAAACAGGACATGACTAAACTGGGGACAAAATTTAGGGGGGAGATATTGCACTATGCACATTAAAGTTAAACCCATTTTCTGAGAGGCTAGGCTTGGTTACAACAAAATAACCCTGGGAGTGCTGGGAGTTGGCGATAAAACACAGGTTCATTTGTAGACAGTCCTCACCTTTGCTGAGCAGATAGAGCTGCCTGGAGGACTGCTCTGTTTCAGGCAGAGCATTGTAAATGATATGAATCTCGGCTTCAGAATGACTGTACTGCCTTCCGTTCATGCTCTCCTCCTGCCTTCGTCTAAAGTCATCATGGCTTGCAAGAGAAATGGTGAATGGGTGTGTGTGTGTGTGTGTGTGTGTGTGTGTGTGTGTGTGTGTGTGTGTGTGTGTGTGTGTGTGTGTTTGTGCGTGTG
>JBBIGC010000041.1:25618241-25645227 GCA_037576955.1 Lepidarchus adonis | reverse complement strand
GTGTGTGTGTGTGTGTGTGTGTGTGTGTGTGTGTGTGTGTGTGTGTGTGTGTGTGTGTGTGTGTGTGTTTGTGCACACAGGTGTATGTGAACCCTGCTGTGGTGCCAGTCTACACTGAGTGTTTGAGGCTCTGTGGAAGCTGGCTGTCTGAGACTTGTCTGGAGAGTCCTGCTGTGATACTGGACAGCTTCCTGGAGAGGGTGGGTAACCTGTACATTGTAAATTTACCCTATTGTACACAGTGCCCCACAAACATGTGACCTCTGCATCTGTCAACAGCACCTGGGGAGTAGTGTAGCGGGTACCTTGTTCCAGGTACCTCAGTGGATCCTGGGTCGGGACTTAAACCTTACATATGCATCTACATGTGTAATTCCCTGAGGCCATTACTTTGTCAGTCCACTAGAGGGAGACATTTACCCACCTGAGGCTCTGCTCAGCCTTTTTCTGAGCGTTTTATTATATTTACTTTCATTTTCACTTATACACCACAAAAAAAAACAGGGTTTGGGGCAGTGTCGTAACCACAAATCATTGTAAGTCGAGTGTGTCGTAAGTCAAGGACCCCCGGTATACTCACCTTCTCTCCTTCAAATCAATGCAGTCTCACTTCTCGGACTTTGTCTCTAAACCATCCAACCTGAGCTTTCCTTCTGATATACTCATCCTCCTGTCCATCCTCATCACTCCCAATGCAAACCTCAGCATCTTTAACTCCACCTCCAGCTCCACTGTCTGTCTTTCCATCAGTGCCACCGTCTCCAACCCATATAACATAGCTGGTCTCAGTACCATCATGGAAACCTTCCCCTTCACTCTTGCCGATACCCGTCTGTTGCAGATTACTCCACCCACTTCACTCTGCCTGCACTCTCTTTTTCACCTCTCTTCCACAGTCCCCATTACTCTGGACTGTTGAACCCAAGTATTTAAACTCTGTTGCCATATTTAATCTGATGTCCTACCTAGTCTGTCCTAGAGGACCAGTGTCCTGCACAATTTGGTAGTTCCCTTCCTCAAACACACTCCCTGAACCTGGCAATTAACAAGTGAGTTTTACCAGCTTTGCTTAATCAGAGAAATTGCCAAACTATGCTGGAAACCGGCTCTTCAGGACCGGAGCTGGGCATGCCTGATCTACACTGTCCTGACCCTCCAATCTCCCTCAGACTGCATAGCATATAACCCACCTGTGTGCATCTTCCTCCTCTCCTATGTCTCCCTGTGTTCCACCTTTTTCATTAAATTTGTATTCACCATCCATTTCCAGCATTTTGCAAAATCCACGAACATCTGACCTTCTACATTCCTCTGCTTTACATCCTACAGTCACATCCCTTCCTAGTCACCTCTGTTCCCTTCACCAACATGCCCACTTAGGTTGGCACCAATCACCACACAGCTTTATACTATTTATTTATTTATTTATTTATTCATTCATTCATTCATTCATTCATTCATTCATTTATTCATTCATTCATTCATTCTCATCAGTCTGTCTGACATTCTTTCCACCTCCAGAACACACTTCTATTATATTAATGAAGACTGTAGTTGCACTATACAGAGCTGCGGTTCTTCTCTTAACTTCACAATGAGAACTTAATTTTGAAGCTTCTTTATGGCACTTTAGGTGAACAGGTGGTTCATATTTTTTGTTGAGCAGGCTGTTGAGGTAATTATGGACCACAGTGGAACTCCAGACCCCAAACTGCAGAGTCAGAAGACTCAGGCCTTCCTGTCTCTGGCACGCTTCTCTGATGCCCAGTATCAGAGAATCGAGAACTACATGAGGTCCTCAGAGTTTGAGAACAAGCAGGATCTGCTGAACAAAGCCAAAAAGGAGGTGGAACTCATCAGAGAGAGAAAAGTTACCAACAACAGGTCAGCATCTGGAACAAGGAGAAAAAAATTTGTTGATCAGCCATAGCATTAAGACCAGCCGCCTTACATTGAGTTACTGCTGAAATAGTTCTGAATGTGGTGCACTGTATGTTCTGACCCCTTTCTATCAGAGCCAGCATTACCTTTTAGTACAGCAGGTTTAGGATCAGACCAGACTTTCCACCTGAATCAGTGAGCCTTGGGTGCCCACATTAAAGGTGTCATTATAATGAAATAACTAGTCAGTCTGTATTATTCACTTCAGTGTTTATTAATGTATATATTAATGTTATGGCTAAATGTAATGATAAGTTTATAAAGTGTTTCAGTCTGGAATGAGCACAAGACAGTTAAAACAGTCAGATAAGAGCTCATTTACACGTAGCAGTCTTAAAAGCCCAGTAACGTACAATCTGTGGATACATCCGAGGAATAATTGTGGAGTTTTTCTCCTCGGCATGAAGGTACACGGTGAAGGTCCAGAGAGAGCTAGAACTTGACGAGCGGGCTCTGGCCAACCTGAAGGCTGACCGCAGGCGTTTCCTCCTCAAGGCCGTAGAGAACTACATCCGCTGCTTGGAGCTGGGTGAAGAACATGACACGTGGGTCTTCCGTCTGGCCTCACTCTGGCTAGAGAACGCTGACTTCAAGAATGTCAATGATATGATGAAGGTGAGGCGACCGCAAAAAGAAATTCTCACCAAGCACATGGACTCTGCAGCCATTACTCCAGTACCGTTATTTTAATTTCTGATCATAATGTGATTACAACCATGATTACAGTTCATCTTTTTCTTCTATGAACTTCATAGGAAGGTGTGAAAAAAATCCCATCATTCAAGTTCCTTCCCCTGATGTACCAACTGGCCGCCCGCATGGGCACCAAAGTCTCCAGCCAAGCTACTTCAGAAGATGTGGGGTTCCACAATGTTCTCATTGAGGTACTTGTCTTCAGAAATTTGTCGAGTAGTACAGTCATGTGTTCCCTTTTCGAATACACTTCATACACTGATCAGCCATAACATAAAGACCACTGTCATGTGTAGTGAATAACATTTGATTATCTATGTAGTTATTTCATTACAATGGCACTGTGCAATCGGCTGTGAGGGGGAAAATGAGGCAGCAAGTGAAGTCGTAAGGCATTTTGACAAGGACTTTGTTGTAATGGCTGGACAACAGTCACAGCATCTCTAAAACGACAGGTCTTGTGGAGTGTCCCAGGGATTGGCGAATTGGCGACAGGGTCATGGGCACCCAAGGCATCCTGATGCATGTGGGGAGTGAAGGGCAGCTTGTCTGGCCTGATCCCATAGATGAGTTCCTATTGTACAAAATGTTAATGCTGACTCTGATAAAAAGGGGGCAGAACTCTTTGGGAGTGAACCACAGTTAGAGCTGTTTAAGCAAAACGAGGGGTACCTACTCAATATCAGGCAGGTGGCCTTAATATTATGGCTGGCCAATGTGTATTCATAAAGTACTGCAGCACCTGAATAATCATGTCAAATGACTTGATTGGTCTCCTGTTTGATTAGCTCATCTGTCGGGCATCCATGGACCATCCTCATCATACCCTCTTCATCATCCTGGCTCTGGTCAATGCCAACAAGGATGAGAGTTTTTCCCGCGGCAGACTATCTAAGAGCAGCGCAAGGCAGCCTTCATCTCTGGACCTGGTATAATCTCAATGAGCATTAGGGGTCTTGTTTTTCATAGGAGAATTTTAAATATAAATACAGTACCGTCTTACAGAATCCCTGCTAATTGATTGAGAAGGTGAATGTTTATTAATCATGGTGCCCCAGCTTCACACCAAGGGTTGATCAGTGATGTGAGGTACTCTTGTGCAGGAAAGAGCTGAAGTAGCTCTGAAAATCATCACTGTGATCCGGAAGCAGAAGGCACGGATGGTCAGAGGTATAGAGACACTATGCAGTGCCTATATAACACTGGCGTACATGGATGCAAGTCGGCATAAGACTGAGAAAAGTGAGTCAGTTTGACTATAATAATAGTAATAATAATATTAATGATAAATAATTACAATAATGCAGTTCTTTAATATATATATGAAAAGTATGCATTGTGTCCTTAGTTTAATGCACTGTGAGATGAATAAATAAAAGTGCTTTGTGTTTCCTGACTTTCCACAGAGGCAATACCCATTCCAGCTGACCAGCCTATTATGCAGATCAAAGACCTGGATGATGTCATTATCCCAACCATGGAGATCAAGGTAACTAACAGCTGGGAGCTTCTGAACCATAGCTTCTGTGGTATCTTCCTCTAGGTGGTCACCCATTCTGCATAAGCATACTTGCAACAGCAACACACACGCACACATTCATACACACACTAATATGAATATGCACTTAGTTGCATTGTATCAGTGAAGTGTTCACTGATGTTTGTGTGCTTTTTGTTGTTCTTGTGTACTCCAGGTGGATCCTTCAGGCAAATATGAGGATTTGGTCACCATCAGCTCTTTCAAACCGCACTTTCACCTGGCTGGAGGCGTCAACCTGCCTAAGATCATTGACTGCATTGGTTCTGATGGCAGGAGCAGAAGACAGCTAGTAAAGGTAAAGCTGTTAGGCTTGTTATCTGTCATTTTTAGATTGGTCTCATGAGTCTAATATGAGCAACTTAACTGCCCTGTTCCATACAACAAGTCTGTCTACTTACTACCTAACTGCTATGAAACAACAGTACCACCAGAAGTCATGGGGCTTTCAGTGGAGCCTTTTTTTCCTCAAATGAGACTAATTTGTTTAAAGACGGTGGAACTTCTGTTTTGACTCCTCATGGACATGCTCGACATCCAATGTAACCTACTCATTGAAGTATGTGGGCTCTGATGGATACATAGTTTGAAATGGGTGCATTTATTTTAGTACACAAGAGTAGAAATGAGGCTTTGGAGTGTGCACAGATAGAACCAAATCCCAGATCACCCAAAATGAACATTTTTAAAATCTCCAGAATAAAAGCATTTATCATTTCCTGTTTTCACTACAGAGCTCTGAAAACTGGACTTTCTTTCTAGACTGTCTTGTTCTGCTTCTTCATTTTCTTTTACATAAATTAACATTTTAAGCTTTAACATTGTTTATGCACAGGACTTTGACATGTTCGACATTATGATTGTTGTTTAACATCTAATAAAAGCAAACAGCTTAGAAAAATACAGCTTCACAGAGACATTGATCGGCCATGACATTAAGACCACTGCCAGGTGTGAAAAAGGTTTCTTTTTTTTTCCTTGTTTCAGATCATCAGACAAATTTAAAAAGTCAAAGACAATTATTTAAGTGAAGGATGTTATTATTAACGGAGAAAAAAATTCAAATGTTCTCAAGAAATCAATAAATAAGACCTGCCTGACAAAGTGAAGTAGACCAAATGATTCTCAAAAGCTAGACATCATGCAGAGATCCAAAGATATCCAGGAACAAATGAGAACGAAAGTAATTGAGCTCTTTTAACACTGCATTTCAGAAAAAGAACATATCAACAGTAAAATAAATGGTGGTGGTAGTGTGATGGTCTTGGGCTGTTTTGCTGCTTCAGGACCTGGAAGACTTGCTGTGATAAATGGATCCATTAATTCTGATGTCTACCAAAAACTCCTGCCATCTGTTTGTGACCTCAAGCTGAAACAAACTTGGGTTCTGCAGCAGGACAATGATCCAAAACACACCAGCAAGTCCACCTTTGATTTGTTAAAGAAAAACAAAAGACTTTGGAGTGGCTTAGTCAATGTCCTGACTTGAATCCTGTGAAGTTCCTGTGGCATGACCTTAAAAAGGCAGTTTACACTTAAACCCTCCAATGTAGCTGAACTACAATTCTGCAAAGATGAGTTAGGGCCAAAATTCCTCCACAGTGCTGTAAAAGACTTGTTGTAAGTGATTGCAAACGCTTGTTTGCAGTTGTTGCTGCTAAGGAAATCTCCTTGTCACACAGGGCTTAAAACTCTCAGTTCCCAGACCACAAATGCAATGAAAACCTGTGTGATTAGCTGAAGAGGAGAGTGCATAAGGGAGGACCCAGGACTCTAGAAAGATTGTGCAAAGAGGAGTGTTCAAAAATCCCTGTCTCTGTATTTTCCAACCTTGTGAAATGTTATAGGAGAAGTCTTTTTGGTAAAAGGGGGTTGTATGAAATCTTAACAGTAGAAGTGCCAAAAATTGTGTCACATATGATTTTTATGTAAAACACTTCTTAATGTGGGATTTTTTAAAGGTAGGATTTTTCTCTTTTTGTTGTGAGCCTATATAATTTGGGGAGAAATTAATTTATTAGAAGCTTTAGGACACTTCTTAACCAGGGGTGCCAATTATTGTGTAGGGCACTGTAATAGGCAGCAAGTGAACAAGATCTAAGCCACTTTGGATTTCTTATTTAGATTTCTAGAGCATCTCCAAAACAGCTGGTCTTGTCAAGTGTTGTTAGAACTTACCAAAAGTGATCCAGAGAAGATCCACCCAAGGCTCATTGATACATGTGGGGACTCTGGTCTGATTCAAGAGAGGAGCTCCTGTAATAATACTGGCTCTGATAGAAAGGGGTCAGAACACACAGTGCACCAGTCAGAGTTGATTCAGTGGCATGAGGGGGATCTACTCAATATTAGGCAGGTGGGCTTAATGTTATTGGTGTATAATTACTGTATAAATAGTTTTGTCTGGTTTGATTATGTATTGATTTTATGATTATTAGTGTTTTTATTGCTAATAATGTGCAGGGCCAGGATGACCTAAGACAGGATGCGGTCATGCAGCAGGTTTTTCACATGTGTTCCACGCTCCTGCAGCGCAATGCTGAGACCCGCAAGAGGAAGCTCAACATTCGCCGATACAAAGTAAACATTTACTTTACAAATTCCATCAATGTTATTTACAGTAATTTACACTAATGGTGCTTCCTTTCCTGTAAGCGACACTGTGTCCAATTTATGAGAAATACCTAACTCATACCCACACTTAGTGCCCAGTTTATCACAGACACCTACATTATGGCTGCATTTAGTGGGCATTTTATCAGAAACACCTGCACTTGCAGGCCAATTTATCAGAAACACCTACCTAATGGCTTCTATTATAGATCAATTAATCAGAATTTTTTATAGCTATGCTTACTGTCTATTTTTATCAGAAACTGCTACCTTATAGCTGCACTTATTGACCATTTTATCAGAAACATCTACATAATGTCTTAATTTGTTGAGAAATTGATCAAAAACACCAACCTTATGACCGTATTAACTGGACATTTTTCCAGAAACACCTACCAAATTGATTCACTTTGCCCATTTGTCAGAAACACCTTCCTATAGCTGCAGTTACTTTCCATTTAATAAAACACTACCTTTATGCGCAGATGCAGCTTGTATATTTAGAATGATTAAGTGTAGGCCTATTTGTTAACTTTGTTTTGTTAACATAATTAAAGTATAACTACAATAAAACATGTGAAATTATGCTTTCTGCACTACTGTAATCCATCTGTAACTGGACACATCACCTGCAGTTAAACTATTAAAATGTTACTGCACTTTAGCAGTGGTGGCCTAGTAGTTATATCAGAACCTTGACTAGTGATTGGAGGGTCACAGGTTTAAGTCACAGCCCGGGTCCCACTGAGGTACGTCCCAATACAGCACACTACTCCTCGGGTGCTGTTAATAGCTGCCCGCTGTGCCATGCATGCATGAGTTAAATGCAAAAGTCACATTTCACTGTGGTGTTCTAACAATCTGGTCACTCTTTGTGAGAAAGTTATAACACCCTGGGGGCAGGGGATGTGTGTGGGAGTGCACTTACTTGGTTCCCTGTATTTCCTAGGTGGTGCCTTTCTCCCAGCGGAGTGGTGTTCTGGAGTGGTGCTCTGGCACTGTACCCATAGGAGAGTTTCTGGTTGACCCCCAAAAGGGTGCGCACAAGCGCTTCCGGCCACAAGATTGGACAAGCCTGGCCTGTCGCAAGAAAATGATGGTATGACTTTCTGTTATAACATTTCCCTTTTAATCACAGCAGTGTGCTGTCATACAGGTGTGATGTGGAAAAACTGAACATTCTGCCATGTTCTACATCTCCATGCAACAGTAGAAGTGAATGTAAGTTGAGTGTTCTAGTGGATACATCATCATCTTTACACTCAGTCTTTTTACATTTTCACTGTTTTACATTTGAAAATCCATCAATGAATAAATCACAAAGATCATGTGCAAACGGCCAACGCAGTGGACTTCACTCCATAGCACAACACATGCAAATGACAAATGTACTGCAGTGTACATCAAATATGTCATTCTGCAAAAGCTATCACACACTCGACATGCGTCAGAGCTAAACCGGCAAAAGAATCGAATGAAGAAACAAAACAAAACCCCGCCGTTCAGCAGGGCAGAGACACTTTATTGTCCCTCATGGGGAAATTTGCATTTTACCAGCAGCAGTAAGGGCACAGTGCAAGAAGGAAAATATAATAAATAATAAGAAAGGTATAAAATTATAAATCTACATGTTTCTACTGTGTAATTGCACATAACTTGTACTGTACGTAACAGTATTCGCTGTATATTTTAATTTAAATTGTTAACTGTGAAATGCCCATAATGTTAGCTATTAAATTAAATTTGTTCTGTATTTCTTTTATTGGTACAGCAAATTGCCTATGGAATTTGGACTACTGAACGTCTTCCATTGTTTGTTAAATGTTCTGACAGAAGCTGGAAAGAATGACCTGCGGTACCAGTGTGGGTTCTGATGGAGCTGCTCAGGGTCTGCATGGGGTGGGAGATGTTTAAGTAGGATAGAAATTAAGTCGCCATTCTCCAAGCACCCACTAACTATACTGGATCAAGGAGCTTTCCAGAACAGAGCTGGCCTTCCTGATCAGCCTGTTCAGTCTCTTCCAGTCTACAGTCTTAGCAGAATACACCAGAATAGAACAGTTATGGAGATCCACCACCAACTCCTCCACTTTTTCCTTTGGGAGTGGTTCCTCTTGCATCAATACACAAAGTCCTGGGTGAGTTCCCTGTCCTCCCTGATACCGCCATCAGTAACAAAACCAACAGTAGCAGAGTCTGTTGGGCTCCTGTACTTCAGATAACCCTGTCAGACACACAGCCCCACATCCTCACATCCTGGGGTCGGTCCAGGAGGTAGTTGAAGTTGAGGAGTTGTTCCAACTAAAGGACCAATTAAAGATTCACATTTTGGCTGATGCACAATGATTTATATGCTGCTTTACATTCCACACTTACTCCATGAATCAATCACACATACACTGCAGAGATAGTGAGTTACCAGCATTAAGGAGCAATGCTGCCACCTACTGGGTATCACAGTTACTAGTGCAGAATATTTACAGTATTGTTGTATGTGCATTAATCAATATTTCATTTTTTTCATGTCATGATTATTGTCATTACTGGTTTATTTCCAAACCACTGGTGTGGTCACATGGTCACTGCGAGATGGACTTGTTAAGAGCAGAGCTTGTGGTCGTTTTTAAATGATGGAGTTCTCTCCAAACTGATTATGTAACTACTCCTGTGCTCCATACGGTTGCGGTGTAGGAAGCTCAATTCAACACGAAGCTCCAGATGTTCACAGAGGTTTGCCAGAACTTTCGTCCTGTGTTTCGCTACTTCTGCATGGAGAGATTCCTGGATCCAGCTGTGTGGATGGAGAAAAGGCTAGCATACACTCGCAGTGTAGCAACTTCTTCTATAGGTAAGGACACAACAAACACTGATATTATTATTATTATTATTCAATATACTGTGTTATGTAAATTTAAGACTGTCCAGTTATTTCATTGTCAGGGGGTGAGATATATTAGGCAGTGTGTAAAGAGTCACTTCTTAAAGTTGATGTACTGGAAACAAGGGTGTTATTGTGATGGCTATGGTGATCCAGGTCTGCAGTAGTTGCCACCTACCAAAAGCGATCCAAGGAAAGAAAATGGGATTTTTGGGTGATGTGTTTCGTTATTATTAATGTTGGTGTCTTTCACAGTGGGTTACATTGTGGGCCTTGGTGATCGACACATTCAGAACATTCTGATAGACGAGCAGACTGCAGAACTGGTCCACATTGACCTTGGTAAGTGGATGCAAGAAGGAGCTGAGCTGTGTTTCTCTTGTCTGTTTAACCTCTAACCTGCACACCTGTGCTTTACCCAACAGGTGTTGCTTTTGAGCAGGGAAAGATTTTACCCACTCCGGAGACTGTGCCTTTCAGGCTGTCCCGGGACATTGTGGATGGCATGGGTATCACCGGGGTGGAGGGAGTCTTTAGAAGGTCAGTTCCTGATTATTTAGTCTTTTTTTGTTTGTTTTTTTGTTTTCGTACTGAGTTCAACCAAATGTAAATGTTTGGTTAAGATGCTGTGAGAAGACCATGGAGGTGATGAGGAGTTCTCAAGAAGTTCTTTTGACCATAGTGGAGGTAAGGAAGCTCAACTATATGCCCAAAAGTTGTAGACACTTGTGATTTTCTGAAATTAAGGGCCTTGGTATGTCTGGAAAGATGTGAGGTCAGATACTGACGCTGGATCTGGATCACAAATGAGCTGAATAGAGTGTAATCACTTCAGAAAACTCCAATGTTGGGAGGGCTTTACAGTATGTCCCTCTTTCCCATGGGCATGGTGTGGCCCATTTTTTTGGTCATTGCTTTTCTGTGGAGATACCAGCTGTGTGTGTGTGTATGTGTGTGTGTGTGTTTGTTTGTGTACACAGGTGTTGCTGTATGATCCATTGTTTGACTGGACCATGAACCCACTGAAGGCTTTCTACCTGCAGCAGCAGGATGAGCAGGCTGAACTAAACGCAACCCTTAACCCCACACCTGCTGGAGAAGAGACTGAGACCCATCGGAGAGCAAGGTTTGACACACACCTGAAGTTTGATGTTAACTCTCTGATTAAACACTGTGGCTTCTGCAACAAGACCTGTATCTGTAACAGTGTTCACTTGAAATGCAGTTATTTTGCAGTCACGCGTGATTATTCATGTTTATAGTCGTATTTTATAGTCGTATAGTCATTGCTAATGCAGGAAATAAAGACGTGAATATTCTGGACACTAGCTGCATGATAAGATGGCTTATTTCCATCAAAAAGACTTGACGTCACATGATGCATGTATTATGTGCATGTGTTTTATCAATAATCTACACCAATTGACCACCACATTGTAACTATAAGAAAACTAAAAGAAGTGAATAATATTGACTAGTTATCTCATTACACTGGCACCTGTCAGTGGGGTGGGATATGTTAGGCTGCAAGTGAACAATCAGTTCTATAAGTTGATGTGTTTGAAGCAGGAACGTAAGGATCTAAGCCACTTTAACATAGGGGTCTTATTGTCATGGCTTGAGCATTTCCAAAATGGCAGGTCTTATGGAGTGTTCCAGGTGTGTTAGTATTTATCAAAAGAGATCCAAGGAAGGACGACTGGTGGAACTGACCACAGGATCAAGCCTCGATGATGCATGTGTTGTGTGAATAGGGGTCAGAACGCAAAGTCTGTTTCAGCTGCATCAGAGGGACCTACTCCATATTTGGCCCTGTGCACATGTAGTAGGGTATTTTTGGTATTTTTGCATATTTTTAAAAGCATTTTGGCTTTCTGTTCGCCCAACCAGGTTTTTTTTTTTTTAAGTTTACATGCAGATGAGAAAAATCATCAAAAATGTGTGACTTCATTTCCTTTGATCATCTGCTTACCAGAAACAGTAATGAATGTGCCAGATGCCAAAAGCAAACACAAAAACAAGAAAATGTTTAAACATCACACCTTTCTTTAATGATTCACCAGTGGGGTTAAGTGTAGCTGCAGTGCTTCAACATTTAACCCTTTAGTGCATAGACTCACATGGCTGCACCATTGTCCACTCTCCTACATCTTACTATAGCATTACAAAGAAAAGAACCCAGTACCTGCAGTCAAACATTGTGGAGGTTCAGTCATGTTTTGGGGATGTTTTGCTGCCTCTGGCCCTGGCTGCCTTGACTGTGTGCAAGGCATGAAATCTGAAGGCAATGAGTCCGGATCCAAATCTGTTTGAACACTTATGGAGAGATCTCAAAGCTTCTGTTGGAGGAAGGCGCCTTTCAAATCTGATAGACCTTGTGCATTTTGCAAAATAATGAAAGGTTGAAAATTTCCAGTCGAGAGGTGATTTAAGCTTGTTAATGATTATAGGAAGTGATTGGTTTTAGTTATTTCTTTACACTGTATTGTAATAGTAATTTACAGTAAATAAATAAAATATTTGTAAAATAAAGAAATAAAATAGTTTAAAAAAATGATATTTAAAAATAAGAGAAATTGAGATTGTGTATGAGTGTGAACTTGCGTGGTGGTCTGATGTGTTTTCCCTGTCAGCAGTGACAGCCAGAGCTTCAACAAGGTGGCGGAGCGAGTTCTGCTGCGGCTGCAGGAGAAGCTGAAAGGTGTGGAGGAAGGGGTGGTGCTCAGTGTGGGTGGACAGGTCAACCTACTCATCCAGCAGGCCATGGACCCTGAAAACCTCAGCCGCCTGTTCCCTGGCTGGCAGGCCTGGGTCTGATGCATGGACACACCTTGGGACGGACGCACAGACATGCACGTGCACACCCACACACACAAACACAAGAAAATATCTACACAAGACACAGGGCCCTGTTTTACCTTTTCTACTTATCCATACTCACAAATGTGCTCTTCTTTAGTTACTGTTGCTAAGCTGGACAAGCTTCACCAAAGACTTTTAATGATCTCATTCAGCCTAAAGAGAAGCTACAGCACATTTCACTACTAGAATGTTCAGTCTACGGTGCTGTGAGGCAAATCCACCAATCAGCTGTAACATTAAGACCGCTGTTAGTTATTGTATGACAGTGGCACCTGTTAAGGGGCACTTCCTGTTCAAAGTATGCAGTTGTTTCTTCCTGTTAAAAAGGTAATGAGTAAAGGCTGTCCCATCTGGTCTGATCCCAAAGAGTAGCTCCTGTTGTACAAAATGTTAATGCTGGCTGTGAGAGAAATGGGTCAGAACACACAGTGACCACAGTCAGAGCTGTTTCAGCAGCAATAGGGGATCTACATAATATTAGTCTTAATGGTGGTCTTAATGCTATGGCTGATTAGTGTATAACACACACTAAACTAGTGGAATGATGATGACTATGCTCAAACAGAGCTGGTTCAGTTCACCTGTTCATCACCAGGTGTAGTGAGTGTGTTTGAGGAGGAGAACTGTCAAACTGTGTCGACATGGACCCTTCAGGACTGGAGCTGGACAGCCCTAATAAAAAGGTGAGGTGTGTTCTTGTCCTCATTGGCTGAATGGGTTTCTTACTGGCTTGGGCTGTTATTTAGATGTAGATAAGCTCTGAATGCGGGAGAGGTGAATGTAATTTTTTGGTAATTTTATCAATTTCTTAAGTTTTGTTATTGATTGTTTCCACATCTCATTTGCTCCTATTCTGTATTTTGGATGATCCTGTGAAAAAGTAATGAATTGTGATGCGTTTTTTTTGTCGATGACCGTGGGGGAAGCTGCTGTCCGATTCATCATTGGCCCTTTCACAGCAGCAGAATTTTTAAGTGTTTAGGACTCATCACTGCTCACATCAGGAGCTCATATAAAGTGCCAGGTGCAATCACGGTTATCACATCAGTTTACCTGGCTGTAATTTTACTGGACCTGTTCACAAAGTTTTTATAGTTGTCCTTTATTACAGACTGTGGAATAGTTGATGTGAAGAAAATGACGTTTAGGATTTATTTCAGATACAATAAAATATTACAATGCAATGTGTGCTGTGCACTGGTGCTGTCCTCTGTATGGTTCAATCATTATGGCACATGATTAGTGTTGGAACAGAGCTTTGTATCACAATTTCTGCCCTTTTTTTACATTTTGACAGAATTTTATGAATCTGATGTTTACATTTCCCAATGCACTTGGAAAAGTCTTTTTACTTTAAGTAATTATACGTTTTTGTTTTGTTCTTTATCATTTTGGAGATACAAGGTTTTTGCATGAGCAAAATGATATGCAATTGTAAAAGTGGGTTTTACCAGCTAATGTTGTTTCTCCTCAACACTTTCTGAGGTGAAACAACATTTAAATCTAACTGAAGCCACATTCATGACAATAAGCTTTTCTAAATGTTTGTAATGAAAGGTTTACACTACTTTAAATTTGCTGCCTCACAGTAAACATGTTTAGGTTAGATACATTAAAACAGCCCCATAGCTAATGGATCTTATCTAGGTTTGAAAAGCTGTTGTGTGTGGGGGTGAGGTGGTGAACTATCTAGCATCATCTAAAGAAAATCTGCCATTTCTTGGCACCTGCTGACAGTTGAAGTTGACTGTAAGGATCGGAGCCACTTTAACAAAGGTCTTATTGTAATGGCTAAACCGCTGACTTGGAGCATCTCCATAACAGCAGGTCATGTGAAGTGTTTGTCAGTTATGCAGTAATTGCTACCAAAAGTGATCCATGGAAGGAGAACTGAAAATCAAAGGCATAATTATGAAAACACCATGAATAGCATTAACTGACATATTTGTTAAAAAATAAAGTAAATGTGAGAGACCGTGGAGACGAGACAAAGTGTTCTCTGCGTTCTTCTAAAATTTCAGTAGGTGTTTCACGAGTGAATCTAGAGAGACGAGGAGGAAGAAAGATGGCGTATCATGTTGTAGTGCCCTCCACAATATACACAATATATTTCAATCCAAAAACATGGGTTCACAACACAAAAAAAAAGAAAAATGTGAAGCTCATTTATTAACTGGGCAATTTTTTTTTTTACATGAAATCATGTGTGCCACAATTATTGGTACCTAGAGACTTTCAGGATACAGGATTTTTTGATCATTCCTTATTGCATGATTTTTTAGATGATTGAGAGTTTTGGGTCCTCTTTTATGCACTCTCCTTCTCAGTTCACCCCACAGCTTTTCTATGGGGTTGAGGTCTGGGAACTGAGATGGCCATGGAAGGAGCTTGAGTTTGTGTCTGCAGAGACTTTTTTGTGTGGATTTTGCCATATTTTAAAGTCATTATCCTGCAGAAAGACCCAATGACGACCCATCCTCAGATGTCTGGCAGAGGCCACCAGATTCTGATTTAATGGCTTCAATTTTTATCAGACCCACTTAGACCCCATTTCAGTGTCATCTGACTAAAGCACATGGTCCCAAAGGCAGTCTCAGTACCACTTAACAAACCAGTCTGCTTTTAGCTGCTTGAGCTGTATCACACTGAGCAGATTCAGTTTTGACAAAACCTACAAGGGAAGTGTTCGCAGAACTTTGGTGCAAATATACTTCTTCTTTATACAGTGGTGCTTTAATGTTTGCAAACCCTTTAAAGATTTTTCATATGAATGTGAGGTAAAAGTCCTAAATGTCTAGTTAAAAACAAAAGCCTAGTCAAACAAATGAATAAAAAATGATTAACGTGTTGCAAAAGTAAGTAAATCTTTAGGATTATGTATCTTTATCTAGAGGTCAACGGAGGTCAACCCAGGTGCTGGCATCACAGGTTCACTTATTTTCTTTCATTCATGTTAATGAATCTTTTTTTCTTTAATACTTTGTGTTAACTGTTTAACTTGGTTTTCATCATCTACTTTTTTTTTTGCTCACATTCCTGTAAAAATAATGAGAATTGTAAAACTTTCAAACACCACTGTAAATGTTTCCCTGTAGCTCAATATGAGTGAATTCTGTTGAAATGAGAAGAAAGTGATCTGATGATGTAACTACAGTATCCTCCAGGAATAGACAACGTATTATTGACCATTTTTAACAGGTAATCAGTCATGTGTACTGGAGTGACCCTCCCAGCACTGTGGGGCAGTCACGGTGCTGTTGGTCAGTGTTCAGCGTTCTCATTATACTGTGTATACTGAGAGTGAAGCTTAATAAACGCTCAGGTAGAAAGGAGTGGTGTTCACTGAGGAACAGAGGTGTGGAGAACCTGAGCAGCAGCACAGCTTACTCAATGAGTTTACTGGTGAGTCCTTTCTGTCATTTTATGTTTTATAAAATTATGATTTCAGGTTAGAAAAGGAATACTTCAGCATGTTCACACTAATCTTTATCTATGCTATAAGTCTCATACAGTCAGTTAATCAGACAAGTGTGTACATTATCTCAGGTTGTTCTGTGGACTTTACAGAGATCAAACAAGCATAAATATTTTAAATGACATAAAATAAGCTTTGTTCAAGTTAGGATTGAATAAAAGTATAGTCTCTTTAATTGAAGTCAGTGATTGGCAGTTTTTAGCTTTTGCACACTTTTGGGGAGCAGATCTAATCTGCTTCAAGCAGGGGGCAGCACAATGACTAAACAGTGTTTATTTTCTAAAATCACAGTTTTTTCAGCAGCTTTGGCTGCCTAGCTCTTGCTAATAGACTTTTAACGCTTATCTTCAACAATGCATTGAGAAATTTAGGGCCTAATCCACTGAGCGACTTGCATATACTGAATCAGACCCGGAACTGAGCTCTGTTTCTGATTGGACGCCAGTGTAAGGAGGTGAGGACTAAGCTAGAGAGATGTCTGCATAGCTAAACCACTTTGAACTCTTGAAGAAGGTAAAGTATATTTATAACAATTTCATTTGGCCAAAATGCTCAACATAATCACAAAACCAGTGGAGTGATGCATTGAGGTTGGATTAGAGATCAGATCTGATTAGATTAAATTGGAGTTCAGATTACAGTGTACTGTAATACAGTGAAATTTTATAAATAATAGACATAAAAAGAGAAAAGGACAAAAATGATCAAGTAGGCAAGTGTTTGCTTTTTCTGTTGGTCAGAAGGGAGGCCCATCCTCCTCTGGGTGACACCAGACAGCAATATTATACATGAAGAAGAGTCTCAGTGTGTGGAGTTGGAGTCAGATGAAAGCCTATAGCTTGGAGCAGATGATATGCAGTGTGGTACAGGTGAGCAGGAGGCCCTATTGAACGGGCAGTAGTTCCTACTGTACAGGGCCATGATGGCCGTCAGTCCTGTAGCTGAACCTTAGGGCGATTCATGTGGAGCCTATTCAGAAAGAAAGAGTGAAGTCCAGTGATAGGAATTAAGGTATCAGGATTGGTCAGAATCACTGGTATCTCAGGAGTAGCCACTGGTCAATGCAATGTGACCGCACACTCTCAGTGGAGCAGTGGTAAAAGGACAGTGTGACATTGTTATACTGTAAAGCACACAAACACATGGGGTCATCCACTCTAACCTGGGCAATTTAGAGTAGCCAGTCAACCTAAACCACAAGCCTAAACTTAAACCACCTCCCATAAGTGTACAGAAACTAGAGCATCCAGAGGAAACCCACACAAACTGGCACGCTTCACACAACCAGAGATCACACCCAGAACCTTCGTGCTGCGAGGTGACTGCGCGAACAACTACTCCACTGTGCCAACCCTGTAAATAAAATATGTGCAGAAAAAACAAAGCAGACAATTTAAAAACAGATGGTGTGAAGAGATTCATGATTGCTTATATAAAAAACAGAATGTACTACACTTGACTTTATACTACAAAATTACTACACCATGTGCAATAATGTTTTTTGTTTTTTTTAATTTTTTTTAATATTCTTTTATTATGTATTTTCTTATTCCTCTCCAGTAATGCAAGAATTGCATTGAAGATCTTCTGATGCACTTTTAATATGATGGACAGTGGTGTAAGTATAGAGATCCAGTCTTTTCCACTGATTAAGTCAGCAAGCAATTCACATGTAAAAAAAAACCTTGGAAAGCAAAAAGTTGAACAGATCTGTAATCAGCATGAAAAACTGGTTTAGAAATGTGTTTTGTGGTCTCAGATTATTGTTATTAATCTTCTTAAACAGTTTCTGTTTTCTCTGACACACCAGATGAATAATGAGTCTGAAAACTGATGTTCTTCTGTAGATCCAGGCAGAACCTCAGTACTTAAACCCACTGGATGAGGAGAGCGAGGCAGACAGGCCGTCTAAACTAGGTCCTGCTCAGGATCAGCCGCACTATATCATCCAGCCTGTTCCAGCACCAGAGCCTGATCCTGAAAGTAAGATGGACTTCTTCATATGGAACTGTGCTGTTCTCATGTGCTCTTAGTCAGAACTGTTCGCAAAAATCTGGTTCCATAAGAACATGAAATGGTGATGTAGACACTACCTGATGCCAGCATTTCACAGACACACAAAAAGCATGTAGGGTTTCACTAGGGGGTTTGGGAAGGAGATAAAATGGAAATATTTGTGTTAGAGACATGATGTCTCTAAGATGTTGGCAATGACTTACATGTCAACCCCACAATTTTTTGTGTAAGATGTTTGAGGAACATATCTGAGGAACTTTTATTGTGTTAAGAAACAATATTTATTATTGTTGGTGTTTATTCATATGATATGACTGTAAATGTAAGGGACTAATAATGTAATTATTATTAAAACATGAAGCTTTGAGAAGAAAGAAGTGCTGTAAGTACATCGTCACCACCGTGGTCACTGTTCTCCTCCTGCTCCTGGTCGCTGGAACACTGCTGGGGTATTTCTGTAAGTACCATGTCCATTTATATCAAAGGCTGTTTGACCCAAGTGCTGCATGGAAAAGAGTTACACTCCTGTTGGTATAGTGGGTTATGCACTGGGGTCTTTGGTCAATCAGAACACGCCCTCACAGTCAGACTGAGTGGCAGAACTTCCCACAGTATGGCTGAGCTTACTAAGTGAAACTGAAACTTCTTGTAACACAAACAATGATCAGCTAAATCTAAAGCAGTTGGACTTGACTGTGTAATCAGGAAGCTGAACACTAACACTGCCTTTCAGTAACAGTCTTATTGCCACTACAGGTCTTATGATGATTCGTCGTTACAATGATGCCCCAAACTCCATTTTTTATGGTGTGAAAGTGAATGAAAATATAGTAAAATACTCAGGGGATAAACAGAGCCTCAGTTGGGCGAGTGTCTCCATCTAGTGGACTGATGGGAATGGCCCTAGGGAATTACACACGTAGATGCTTGAGGGTTTCAACAAAATTATGCCAGAATTTGTTTTACAACACACTCTGAAGAATGGAACCCCTTCATAAGTCAAGCACCCCTGTAGTTGCATAGCCTGTGTATGTGCTGGTACTCAGGCCAAGTGTTAACAGCTGCTGTGTTGTGTTGTGTCAGTGTCCGGCTGTTCCTCTAGAGGGAGCTGTGATAGCAGCATCTGTACGCAAGAGCTCAGGTGTAACGATACAGTGAGCAGCTCCTCTGGACAACTTGAAGTGGAGTGCAGTAAGTTAACCATCAGTGACTTTCATTCTGCAATTTCTGTAAAGACAGAAAGACAGACAAAAACAACTTTTTCTTTGATTTTCCCCAATGCTCCTCAGTGTAAAGTTATAGTTTAAAATAATAAAAGAAAAAGGAAATCTCAAAGAATGTTGTGAAAAAGTTCAATATTTCATTTCAGAAAGTGAAATTCATATATTATACAGATTCATTACACATAGAGTGAAATATGTCAAGCCTTCATTTCTCAGAATTTTGATGGTTATGGCAATCAAATATTCCTAATGGAAAAAAGCATAGGGAAGGCATACTCAATTGGATTCAAATCAGGTGGTTGGCTTGTCCTTTGAAGACTTTTCCATTTTTTAGCTTTGAGAAGCTCCAATGTTGCCTAAGGAAAATGTTTGGGATTATTATCTTGTTGTCAGAAGCACCATCCAGTGCATTAGGAGGCAATTATTTTTCTATATGCCTCAGAATTCAGCGTGAAACTGCTATCAGTTGCTTTTCTCCTCATGCTGAACAATGCCAACTACAGTCTCCAAATGGTAGAAGCAAGTCTAGGTATATTATATCTGCACTAATGATGCAATTAAATACCTAAATAATCGCAAACACCTTTGAAGCAAATTGTCCCAAACATGATGGTGCCCTGAAATGAGGGGGGTGGTAAAAAAAAGTATTGTCTAATGTCTACGCTCGACATGGTGAAACTGAAATGTAAGCAAATAACTTCTTTTGTGTGGAATGTGCACTTTAATCACATTATGATTTCTTTCATTTCAAAATTTTACAGGTGGTGAGGGGTAAATCAAATAAAAATGTGTCCTTGTCCCAAACTTAACGGAGGGCACTGTAACACCCTGCCACTTTATCAGAAACCCTTTATTTCACTGTAGCCCACATCTTGACCAGCACTTTGTGTTAAGTTTGATATTTTTTCCATAAATATATTTTATATTTATAGAAACTGTTTAGTTCTGTCCAGAGGGTGGAATTTTGGGAGGGTGTCTATATAATAGAGATATATGGAGGGGTTTCTAATAAAGTGGTCAGTGAGTGGAATCACAAGGTTGGTGACCAGTGCACTACTGCCCCACTATCAGTTATATTAATAAACATTTCTCCTCAAATATTATATGTTGTATTTACAATAACCAGCCATTATGACCACCAGTGAATAACATTCTAGTCTAGTTATTTCATTATAATAACATTTGTCATGGTAGTGGCATATATTAAGCAGGAAGTGAACAGTCAGTTAATGAAGCTGATGTGTCAGAAGCTCTTTGTGAGCTTTTAGGCCATAACTCATGTTCAAAAGCTCTCTTTATCGCTTAGAACCATTATTCTTTCTGTGCCTTTAGGACCAATATATACAAACAAGCTCCATTCTTATTGGTTTAATAAATCTGCACCTAGTTTCAAGTGAGCAGTCAATTTTTGTATTTGTTAATAATTTTGATTTGATGTGTAAAGTTCTCAGCCACTTTGACAAGGGTCTTAAGTGTCATCAACACTTTTTCCAGGTCTGCAGCAGTTAGTACCTACCAAAAGTGGAGTAACTGTTGAATTGGCAACTGGGCACCCAAGGCTCACTGATGCTTGTGGGGGATGAAGGCTAGCTCATCTCGTCCAATCCCAACGAGGAGTTGTACGATTAATGCTGAGTCAGAGGTTTTTCAGCAGCATGAGGGGAACCTACTTAGTATTAGGCGGGTGGGCTTAATGTTATGGCTGATATTGTGTTTAGATTTATGGTGCATAAAATTTCTTTCTGTTTCAGCCTCCAGCTGTGGGCATGGAGTTCCCTGTAGAAACCAGAGCTCTACAGATTGTCCAGCTGGAGGAGCAGTGTAAAGTTCCTCCATAATTCATCCATACCACTTTCACCACATGCCATACAGACCCTGTTTAATAAGGCCACTGGTAACTGGACTGCGATCTGATATCAGATTTTAGCCACATATTGGTCAGGACAAAGCTTTTACATCACAGCTGTGGACCTCATGTGAAGATTAAAAGGTTTTCAGTTCTAAATTAATGGTTTAGTTTTTTTTTCTTTTGTCCCTCAGAAGGCAAACTAAAAACCAAACATTTTACATCACAGAAGTGAGACTCTCATTCTTTTTTGCATTTGGCAAAAACTCAAATGAAAGCACCACTCAAGCTTTATTTAACATTGCAGGTCGCACTCGTTAATATCACTTAGTATGTCAATAAAGCTGTATGCCAAACACAATTTAATGAGAAAAAGCAGATTTATTCCCAGGGCGCGACCTGGTTAAACATGTCTGTCAAGTGCGGGTCAGAAGGGCTTGTTTTTCAAGATTCATTAGTCACATTTAAAACTCTGAAACGGTCATAAACATACTGTACAGCACATTAACCCATTAATGTAGTAATTATCGCTTAGATTAGCATTTTGTCTGATTACAAATACAGGTGCTGGTCAAAAAATTATAATATCATAAAAATGTTCAAAATTTCTTGACATTCCTTTCATAAAGTAATATCCATATATTGTATAAGATTCATTACACACAGAGTGAAATATGTCAAGCCTTTATTTCTTGGAATTTTAAAGATTATGGCTTACAGTTTATAAAACCGTTTAAATTTACTGTCTCAAAAATTTAGAATAAACACAAGACCAATAAAAAGGATATTTAAACAGAAATGTCGGGCTTCTAAAAAGTATGTTCATTCCTATACACTCATCAATGTGATCAGCCTGTGGCACTGCTGAGGTGTAATGGAAGCCCATGTTGCTTTGATAGCTGCCAGGTCGTCTGCATTGTTGGGTCTGGTGTCTCTTATCTTCTTCTTGACAATACTCCATAGATTCTCTATGGGGTTCAGGTCAGGTGAGTTTGCTGCCAGTCAAGCACAGTAACACCCTGTTCGTTGAACCAGCTTTTGGTATCTTTGGCAGTGTGGGCAGGTGCCAAGTCTTGCTGGAAAATAGAATCAGCATCTCCATAAAGCTTGTCAGCAGAAGGAAGCATGAAGTGATAAGATTTCCTGGTAGATGCTGCATTGACTGTGAATTTCAGAAAACACAGTGACCAACACCAGCAGATGACATAGCCCCTAAAACTTCACCAACTGTGGAAAATTCACACTGGAATTCAAGCAGTCCTCCAAGTCCCTGGGCCTTGATTTCCAAAATTTACATTCATCTGAAATGAGGACTTTGGACCAGTTATTTTTCTCCTTAACCCAGGTAAGACACTGCTGACGTTGTCTCTGGCTCAGGATGCACTGACTCCAGCCTCAGTCCACTCTTTGTGAAGCTCGTCCATATCCTTATCCTTGGTAATCCTCTCAAGGCTGCGGTTCTCCCTGTTGCTAAGGCACCTTTACTTACCACACACAGCTTCTTTGGTAATTACCTTTTGTGGTTTACCCTTCTTATCGAGGGTGTCAACGACTGTCTTCTGGACATCTGTCAAGTCAGCAGTCTTCCCCATGATTGTGTAGCCTCCTGACCCAGACTGAGGCTATTTAAAGGCTCAGGAAACCTTTGCAGGTGTTTTGAGTTAATTATCTGATTAGGGTGTGACATCATGACTTTCCAACTTTTTCACAATATTCTAATTTTCTGAAACAGTGAATTTGGGATTTTATTAACTATAAGCCATAATCATCAAAACTCCAAGAAATAAAGGCTTGACATATTTCACTATGTGTAATTAATCTATATAATTATATGGATTTCACTTTCTGAAAGGAAAAGTGAAATGAAAAAAATATTGAACTTTTTCACAATATTCTAATTTTATGACCAGCACTTGTACACTCACTTTAGAACAACCAGCATTTAATTTTGTTTAATGTACAGGACTATTAGTGAGATCCTGCTAATGTGGGTTTCCTCCCTCTCAAAAACATGAGTGCTAACAGAGTTCCCTTGTGGAGAGTGTTTGGGCTGCTAAACAAGGCATTAGTCTTAATATCCATAGCTGACAATTCCCAAATTATCCCATTATTTCACACCGAGTTAGATCATGTGATGTGTGTAATATCATAGTATTATTTAATGTGAAACAACGATATTGTTATATGCCCTTTTAGAAATCTACAATCCATTGGTAGAGGTCAGTGATCAGGGCATGTGAGCTCAAACAAATTAGTTCTCAGAAATAATGTAGATTTGAAATTTTCATACATGCTCAGATGATCATGGAGTATCTAAATTTGAGTAATGTTTGTAAAAATTGTCATGTGTATAGAATATTTTCTATATTTTACTATTAAAAAAGTCATTTTTAATGTTGATACGAGCAAAAAAACCAACAACTGCCATATTAGTGTTTACACCCCAACCCTCCAGCAGGTGGTGCAAAAACGGTGGTTAACAAATGCTTTTATTGAAGTAATCATTTGATCAAATATATACAATAATTTGGTCCACTTTAAACAAAATCATTTCTGACACTTCAGTGTAATCTTTGATAAGTGCTACATTATGACAACAGTACTAAGAGTCAAAAAGATTCAGTACAGTTACTGTACCTACTACAATTGTAAAGAAACTGAACGATAGAAAATCACCCCTGCAGATATACACCACTCTCCAAATGTTTGCTGGAATAACAAATGAAATGTAATAAATTAGAGTTTTGATGTTTGTTCAAGAAATAATATACTGTAATTCTGGATAAGCTTGAGGTTCTCTGCCTAAAGACTGGGTTAGCATTTCTAAAATATATTAAAAACAATTCTTGATATTAATGATAAATGTATATAGTAATTTTATAAGAAGTCTGCAGCATTCTGGACATATTAACATTAATTAATGAAGTGATTTTTACAGGTTCTGGCTACGTATTTATTAAATACATTTTAAACAAGAGTGTACAGACCAAAAATAAAGCTAAACCACTGCCTGTGTGAAAGAATAAACATGTTTGAAATGTACATTCATCTGAGTGTTTAACACACATCATTGGAAGAGTAAACACAAATGTGTACGAATCATACCATCAGTACCTTCTTCATTATACATTCTATACTTCCCAGTTTTATGGATTTCAGCTGATTTTCTCCTAAAGAGCACTGAAATGTGCCCTCTGATACATTTTGGCACTGAATACTTCTCTTAATGCACTTTAAGGTTTGATTTATGACAAAAATGTGCGTGACTGCACTGTCCAAAAGTATCTAGACGTTTCTTCTGAGCTCAGCTGCTTTAAGGTGCCCCGTTGCTGTTTACACACCACTAATATCTCAATAAAACAACACTGACCAACAGAACAGGCTGCACAAGCCTCCCAAGACTGGGCTGTGGAGTCTGCAATCAAATCCTCACAGCAATATGTTCCAGCCTTCTCGGAAGAGTAGGTACTTCCGTAAAGAGGGGCTGAGAAGGGTGGAAGATTGCACTTCCCCTACTAATACCACTCAGAAGAAACCCTGGTGTCTACACACTTTGACAGTTACTGTAGTAGCAAGAGCAAAGACTTTAAAGGGATACTCCAGCGTTTTTCACATCTGCATGCACACAATAGCCCTGCACCTGCCATAGAGATGTGAAGATATAATACGGTTATGATATTTGTTCCACGATACAGTATTAGTGTTTCTTTCACAGTAAAGCAGTTAATGTGTTACGTATGAATTTCTGCAGCCGTCTCTCCCACTCTGACTTCCTTTAGCATGTAAAAGACAAAAATCAGGTCTTGTGCCACTTAGTGGGCTTCAGAAGCATTAGTATGTACCAAAATAAAAGTCTAATACACGTTGAACTTTAAAAAATATTAGTACTTACAATACTGCAATACTTTTTTCTCTGATCTCTACCATTTAGACTAGTCAATGGGTATATTTCTGCTGTTTTTGTTTGCCTAATGATAAAATTGTTTATTATGGATATCACAAGACTTATTTTAAGCCTGCACAGAATCTAAATTAGTTGAGATTTAGTGGTAGTGGTGGACAATCCAGCAAAATGTAATATTACAATAATTCAAGAAATGAAAAAAGATTTTTATTTTTCTTCATATCAGATCATTTTTGAATGGACAAAAAATGCCACATTAAAAAATAGTAATAATTATCTAAAAATACAAATTATGTGTATTCAGTGTTTACTGAACTAAATTCAATTAAAAGTATTTGATTGAGTTTTTCAATGTTGTTTAAGTACGGACTATAAATCATCATATACTCACTTTGATCAAAATAATTTTTAGGGAATTGCCCATTTAGGCCTAAGCAAAGATGGTGGAGGTGAATAAACGCTGGAGTACTCCTTTACATATGCTGAGTTTATTGTAAATAACCAGTCAGTAGCATACTTATTTTTTCTGCCTCAGAAAATGTAGTGACTGTAGTAGAACATTTTTTGTGTTTTGTGATTGAGCTCAGCTCCTGACTCCTTATAAAGAACGTTCCCCTGATTTCAGTCAGAACAGTGCGGTCTGTCCGTCTGTCTCCCCAGCCCAATGCCTGTGAAGTCCCGCTCAGGCTGAGCTGGTGGCCCAACTTCATTTGATGCGGTGACGTACAAGCGAAGATTGGTCTGTGATCTCCCCATCTCGGTGCCGCCGACGGCAAGGCACCACCAGCAGAATCAGCAGGATGAGCAGCACCAGTGCGCACAGTCCCATCAGGGAATAGGCGATAATCCACAGCAGGGGCTCCTGTAGCGGAAAACTGCCTACACATGCACCATTGGCTGGGAAGGGCCCAGCAATCTCTGCCACAGGAACACCATCAATTTCTGGGAGGAGACGAGAGAAAGTATTGTGGATTGAAAACTTAGAATAATTCAGATAGTTTTAAAAATTACATTTTAATTGTATATTCATTAGTATATATTGCTAAAAAAATTAAAGGAACACTTAAACAACACAATGTAACTCCAAGTCAATCACACTTCTGTGAAATCAAACTGTTCACTTAGGAAGCAACACTGATTGACAATCAATTTCACATGCTGTTGTGCAAATGGAATAGACAACAGGTGCAAATTATAGGCAATTAGCAAGACATCCCCAATAAAGGAGTGATTCTGCAGGTGGTGACCACAGACCACTTCTCAGTTCCTCTGCTTTCTGGCTGATGTGTTGGTCACTTTTGAATGCTGCCGGTGCTTCTAAAAATCTAGAGAGTCTACAACCCACACAAGTGGCTCAGGTAGTGCAGCTCATCCAAGATGGCACATCAATGCGAGCTGTGGCAAAAAGGTTTGCTGTGTAGCATAGAGGTGCTACCAGGAGACAGGCCAGTACATCAGGAGATGTGAAGGAGGCCAACAACCAAACAGCAGGACCACTACCTCCGCCTTTGTGCAAGGAGGAACAGGAGGAGCACTGCCAGAGCCCTGCAACATGACCTCCAGCGAGCCACAAATGTGCATGTGTCTGCTCAAACGGTCAGAAACAGACTCCTTGAAGGTGGGCCTTGCTTACAGCCCAACACCATGCAGGACATTTGGCTTTTGCCAGAGAACACAAAGATTGGCCACTGGCGCCCTGTGCTCTTCACAGGTGAAACCAGGTTCACACTGAGCACATGCAACAGACGTGACAGAGTATGGAGACGCTGTGGAGAACGTTCTGTTGCAACATCCTCCGGTTTGTCAGTGGGTCAGTAATGGTGTGGGGTGGCATTTCTTAGGGGGGGACGCACAGCCCTCCATGTGCTCACCAGAGGTAGCCTGACTGCCATCAGGTACTCAGGAGATCCTCAGAACCCTTGTGAGACTATATGCTGCTGTGGTTGGCCCTGGGTTCCTCCTACTGTAAGACAATGCTAGAACTCATGTGACACGTTG
>JBBIGC010000041.1:25604912-25617144 GCA_037576955.1 Lepidarchus adonis | reverse complement strand
TTGGGTTAGGTTTGGTTGGGTTAGGTTAGGTAAGGTTAGGTTCAGTTCGGTTAGGTTGGGTTGGGTTGGGTTGGGTTAGGTTTGGTTGGGTTAGGTTAGGTAAGGTTAGGTTCAGTTCGGTTAGGTTGGGTTGGGTTGGGTTGGGTTAGGTTTGGTTGGGTTAGGTTAGGTAAGGTTAGGTTCAGTTCGGTTAGGTTGGGTTGGGTTGGGTTGGGTTGGGTTCTGTTCGCCTCGGTTTTGTTTACTTTGTTTAGTTCAGTTGGTTTCAGTCCATTTCAGATTAGTTTAGTTCAGGCGCCTCTGATCTCTAAGACGCGCTCAGACATTTAGTGATTATACACCAGAGGGTTCCACTTACAAAACTGTTCCTTTACTGTGTAAAACACACACACAGACAGACAGACAGACAGACCGATAGGAAGGCAGGCAGATAAAAAGACATACAGACAGAGAGGTAGGCAGGACAGGCAGGCAGCCAGACAAAAAGATGCCATAAGACAGATAGACAGACAGGCATACAGTCAGGCAGGCAGACATATAGGCAGGTGAAATGAAAATAAATAATTCATGTTTCACCTCTTGGAGCTGTTGCTATTGCAAAGTGAATAAGTGAAAGATGAAAAAGGACGAAGGTCGATAATACGAGTATAAACGTACATTTTAGTAAATATAGTGAATCCCTTTTTAGGGTAAACAAACAAACAAACGAATAAATGATCCATCAGTTCTGCTCATTAACGCCATTAGCGTCACCTGGGGAAGGAGCGCGCGGCCCCGTGTTTGGCTCCTTTAAGGCACGGAGGAGTTCCAGAGCCTCGGAGGGAGGGAGGGAGGTGTGTGTGTGTGTGTGTGTGTGTGTTGGGGGTGGAGAGGACTCTCTGGACTGCTCTGTGCCGGGGTAGCTGAGCTGAGCTGAGCGCACGAGCCTGAGGTAGAAGATGCGCTGGACGGCGAGAGAGTGGCGCGCGTTCAACATGCTGTGAAACCCGCTCGCGCTGATGCGGCCGCTCCTCCTCCGTCTCTGTGCCTCCCTCTCTCAGTGTCTCGTGCGCGCGCGAACTCCGCCACCACGCTCTCCTTCTTTCCTTCCTTCCTCTCATTCCTTTCAGTTCTCTTATAAATCCTCTTTTCCCTCTTTAGCCCCTTCTGTCTCGCGCGCATACTCCAGCTTCCATGACGACCTGTCCCCTCGCGCGCGCGTCTCCCTTTCTTTTACTTTTTTACTTTTTCGTTTTTTTTCATACGCAAGGTTTTTATTTCTTTTTCTTGTTTTTATCCCTCGTTTTTTCCGCGCGTTCTGAAGAAGGTCCGGTGCTGATTCTCAAGTGACCAGAGATCAAGGAGGAAACTGAAAACAATATAAAAAAAAAAAACAGAAAAAGAGGGAAAAGCGCCACAGAGGAGAAGAAGAGTGAGGAAAGCAGAGGAAGGAGGTCTGAGGAGCACTGAGGAGGTCTGAGGAGGATTGAGGAGCGCTGCTGGAGGATTGAACGGAGCGGGGCATGTGGATATTTGCAGTTGTGTTTCTGCAGAGCATCCTGAATGGTCAGTCCTCACTTCTTCTTCTTTCTATCCATCTTCTCCTCTTCTGCTCATTCTGCCCTGTTTACTGATGCAGCATCTCAACAGTGGGGTTATGGGGCTCCGAACCGGGCTTGGAACCAGGCTGCTCCCTAAGATGAAGGCGTAAACATCTCCCTCCTGCTGTGTACAGGGACGGTGGTCTCAGGAGAGGAGAAGATGGGCTTCCTTCTGTTTAAATGGTTCTTTCTTTCTTTTTCTTTCTTTCTTTCTTTTTGTCATCCCTTAATGATGGGATGACAATCATCACACCCCCCCCCACACACACACACACACTCACCCACACTCGTACATGCACATTTCCAGGGTATTTTTTGGGAGGTGTCGAGATGTGGAAGCCCACCTTAGTGTCCTTCTGCAGAGCTGCAGCCAGAGTCTCCACAGCGGTTGATTGATTTCCCATCCAAACACCACCGCCGTTCAGGACCCAGAACATACCCTACATGCAATAATTACCCTAAACACACACACACGCAGACACACACGTAATTGGATAGTGGTGAAGACCATCAGTGTAAACGGGTGTAAATAAATTTTAATCTCAAAAACAAAATCGAAAGAAAATGAAAAACAAAAGCGTGAAAAATGAGAGTGGGCGCGTCGTCCAAGGAGTGACCCCCCTGTTTGCACGACGAATAAGAAGAAATGAGTGGTAGAAAATGTGAATCCTGGGGACGAAGTATCATTTGACAGATTATTGATGCAGACAGCTCTGATCGAGAAAACCACACACATCTGCTTTCCATTGGCTTATCCAATGTTGTGGATGTGGATTTAGGGCAGGGGCTGGAAAGGTGTGTGTACCAGTGTGTGTGTGTGTGTGTGTGTGTGTGTGTGTGTGTGTGTGTGTGTGTGTGTGTGTGTGTGTGTTAATTACCCTCTCCACGCATGAGCGTCTGAACATACGTTCTATGCCCTTTCTGCACTTGCTGTTCGTGAAGCCCGACGAAAATCGGGGCTTGTGTTTCTCTGGTGGGCGCGACGCTCGGTATCAGGGTGGAAATGCGTCAGGGTGTGTGCGCAGAGGGGAGTGAGGGGAACGATGGGAGAAAAACCCAGAATAAGGGAGGAAAGGTCCTTGAGAAATTACGGACGGACAGACGGTGCTGTGGAGAGGTCACAGTGCGACATGCAGGAAACGGAGCAGGAGGCTCGTAGGCAGGAGGTGTAGATCTGAAGGTGCTTTGGGTAGAAAGGAGGGAGAAGAAACCTGATGTGGACATGGCGGCCGTTTCGGGGCGGCCATGCTGTGTTGGTGCCTGTTCCTCCCAGGAATGTGGGTGTTTGGATATTTCAGGCCATTTGCATTCATACATGCTTGTAAAATATCATGCGTATATATTTCATGTTGTATATACTGATTTACTTTAGGTCACATATACGCATGTGTGTCTTAAAATACCCATATGCTTTACATGATGTAGAACCATGCAATGTATTCAGACATACCAGACATGACCTTTACTTTTACAAAAGAACATATGAAGAACCGTGGTAATGTTCTAAAAATATATAAATATTTCCACCTAACTGGCAATATGCATTAATATGCACATATATGCTGATATTAGTGTGTTTTGTGCTGTGTTTTGTAATAACTGTGTAATAACCGCCAGCTCACGCTGTGCCTCGCCTGCATCAGCACCCGAATCTCATAAAAGACCAATAAGGACGCATCATTCATCACTCCGCAGGTTCAGACAGCAGCCCGAGAGACGTGTGGGCTCTCGTACATTGTGTACATTCTGCGTTCCCCTTTCTTCCAGCTCCTAGCAGGCAGTGCAATACACCCCCCCCCAACCCCACCCCCCAAAACCTGCCGCCACCACACCCCCCTCATATTAACAGAACATCCGGCCTGTGTGTTTGCACCTGATATTGAGCTGATTAGGCCGGGACGTCTCCTCTCCTTGCTGCTGCTCGTGCTGAGCAAACTTGCCGTCCTCTCAGAACGCGTTCAGATTTGGAGAACGTTCTCCAGGCTTTAGCACACGATCCTTGACCTGTCTCTATGGAAACCTCCATTATGAATGCAGCGGTCGTGGCGTTTCATCAAAAAAAGGTCAAAGAGAGAGAGGGAGATGGGGGGCAAGGGGGAGACCCCGGAAGTGTGGTGCGAGGGGGAGGCCTTGTGGAAAGGTTTAATCGGCACCTGAGCGAGTGGCTCTGCTGTGATAGCGCTGGTGGAACGTGAGGCTGTAATTGAGATGTTTATTGAAGCACAAACAGATTAAGGCTGAAGCATATTCAAATCTGAAAGCTTGCAATTAAGAGCGCCTGGAAAAACAGCAGCCAAGCAGGACATGGGATTATAATCTCACACTAGTCCTAATCCCCATCTACAAATATACCCCCTTTTGTTATGGAAGATTATACGGCGCAGGCAGTTACTGCGGTGGGTTTACAGGGGGGGGGGTTAGTGGTCTGGCGGGTAAAAAATTGCTGTCAATAATCCAGATAATAATACAGGTGTGTTTCGGGTGAATAATGCCTGCGCAGAAAAAGGAAATGACAGAAAAAAGAAAAAAAAAAAAACAGGAAAGGCAGAGAGTAATTTGGCTCAATCTGAATGCTGAAGTGCGTTTAGTGGGAGTTAATCTATCGGGGGCAATTAAGACAGTGTGCTGATTAAGGGCCCATCTGTTCGAGTTGGTGAGGTGCTCTTGAAAGACTTACGCCCTTCAATCCTTCGCTATCTGTTTAAAGATTCTCCCCAGTTAGCGTCAGTCTGCCGGCCGTGGCCTCGTTTAGGTGCCGCGTGTGAGGGCTTAGGAGGCCTAATTGGATTAAAATCAATTATTGAAATGTTTGCTTGTGTGTCGTTGCGTGCCTCGTTTGTCTTTTGGACAGATTTTGTTGGGTTTTTTTCTTTCTTTGCCTTCCCCCCGTTAAGATGTTTCAGGATTTTGAAGGAGTTGCTTTCACAGCTGATACTCCTCAAAGTTCCCTGAAGAACCTTTCAGTCAAGCCCATTAAAGGGCTTTCTACTGTTTCCTATTTTGTGTAATATAGTTGCTCAATTTTCCATCCTGAAACAGCTGCCTTTAAGACTGACATATGTAAATGAGTTCTGTTCTGATTGGCTGTCCTGCATTGGGCTGAAACACTCCCTCTGACTTTGGCATCAGTGGGCGGGGTTAAACTGCTGTAGGCTGAGTGGGCGTGGTAATCACTTGTGTTACTGGACACATGTAAAAGTTCCGAAAATAATAATAATAATAATAATAATAATAATAATAATAATAATAATAATAATAATAATAATAAATAAATAAATAAATAAACTAACATGTAAGTTATTACAGAAATAATAAATAAAATATAATGAATTATGAATATTGAAATGAAATGAAATAGATCTTCAATATTGAATAGATTAAGAAATTGTGATGTTTTGCCCAATGTACAGCAGTGGTGTGTTCAGACCTTTACTGAGCTGAACAGGTTCATGTCAGTTGGGTTGATTTACACTGGAGCAATGATGTAACCCGGCCAGCTGTGTGACAAGTGCAGTTCATTTATCCAGAATTACAAAATGTTTTTCAATAGGTTTATATAAAACATTTTAGCCAGTATAGAGTGTTTCTATTGGTTCATTTATCACAATAGCTTCACACAATGTAAAATTGTCTGATGTTCTCAAATTAACTTTCATTTTCTTAGATATATATGTGTGTGCATTGGTACATTGGTGATAAACTAATTCATAATGTTCCCAAGTATATAAGTATGTATATATGCCAACATGTATTCATTTAGACGCAATAATATACTATACAATTACTTTAGTATTAAATGAAAAAGAAAAAAAAAAAAAGGAAAAAAAGGTAAAATGGAAACCATATATAATAATTTTTTAAAGTAAAAAATAAAACAATTCATATTGATGAATTTGAATTTACAAATAAACTATAAATAATATATTATTATTTATTTTATAAAAATAATACAATAAAAATTGAAAATGGAAACTGAAATGGAAACACAATTGCTCAGCTGCTTTCTGTGACATCTCTGGGATCTCATGCCATAGAAGAACCTTGTCTAGTTCCTTAAAGAACCTTTACTTTGCTCTCCTGTTCTCTTCAAAAATTATTTTTTATTATCTCTCTTTATAAAACCCTCACCCACTCACACACCTTTTTCACCCATACCCACTGCTCCCTGAGGAAAAGTGTGCAAAACACCAGAATATTCTACTGGTTGATCTAAAATATTTATTCATTCATTCATTCATTCATTCATTCATTCATTCATTCATTCATTCATTCATTCATTCATTCATTCATTCATTTATATATATATATATTATATTACCACAAAAAAGAACAGGCCAGGACAGTAGCCATACCTAAAAGAAATGTAAAAGAACAGTGTTTGTGGCGTTTAATGCCTTTACATGTGTGATATTTAAGTGAAGGCATTTGTTATTTATAAAACCTGGAAAGAAAACATTTACATTGTTGGGGACAGTAAGATGGATGATGTTCCCAAGAAAAACAGACACAGTTTAATATTTACATTTTCATTTTTTCAAGGTAATTAAACAATAAGTGTTCGTCCAGAAAATTGGAGATGGAAATTCTGATGTTTCTGATATATTTTACAGCTAAAACAGAACCAAACTGACCCCAACCAACATCGACTTGTGCAAACATGGGCCCAGACCTCAGAAAACACATCAATCATAACTGTGATTTTCAGTTGTCAGCATTAAATTAGGAACATTTGTTAAATTTGAAGCAAATTTAGAGATATCGTTACTGAGAGACACTGAAAAATAAACTAGGAGCTAAAGATTTCTGTCAGTGAGACGTGACTTAAGGTGAGGGTGAAAAGACTTAAGGTTAAGATTTAAGGTTAAAGGATTTAAGGTTAAAGGATCAAAGATTTTTCCCCGGACCTACTACAGTATCTAGAACCTTTGAACCCTTTAGAACCTTTATGAGAGTGTAGTGTTAAGGTGTTTCTGCTAGACCTGCCCTAGACAGACAGACAGACAGACAGACAGACAGACAGACAGACAGACAGACAGACAGACAGACAGACAGATGTCTATGACTCTCCTTTCAAAAGCTGTGATTTGTTTTGTATACACCACACAGAGCAGAGGATATAAGATCTAGATGGTGGAGGGAATTTGTGGCCATTTTGAAAAAGCTGTCACTCTACTGAGTAACAGTAGAATCGATACAGTATAGTGTCACAATATTTTTCAATATGTTACATTGATACAGGGGACCACGCTTTGTTTATTCATTATCTAAATGGCTTCTCTAATTCGGGTCGTGTGGAAGCTGGAGTCGATCCCAGCTGAATATGGGCATGAAGCGAGGTTCACCTAGGACAGGACAACCTCACACTTGTGGATATTTATTCATTTAATATCATTTTATAATGTTTATAATTACTTTAATTTTGGTATCTGATAATATTGCTTCTGAAGTCCACAAGGTGCACAAGACCTGGTTCTTCCCTTGAGTAAATGGTAAAGGAAGTCAGAGTGGGCGAGACACACCCCTCATATATAACTCATATATGCCCATCGGCTTTGCAGTGGAAGAATCACAATAATAAATCATGGAACAGATATTGTGATAAAATTGTATTTTAATGGATTTGGAAGTGTGGGGGAAAAAGATATTATGCAGAATTTTGAAAGATTTTTTATGTTTATTTTTTAACAATATTGCACTTAACCAATCAGTACATAGACAGACTAGTGTCAATCAATAGATTTTTGATAAATGCTTATTCATTTATTCCACTCCTGTCGATTGAGTGAGTACAACAAATATGGGCAATTCAGAAATCTGTTTATTGCTTATAATTATACAGACTGTGTCTTTAAGATTCAAGTATGCAAATGAGCTCTCTTCTGATTGGGTGCCCTGTATTGCATCTTGTTAAAAGCTTAAGTAGACTTTACTACATTGGTGTGAATGGTGAGGGCCAAACTTCTGTAGGTAAATGTAAACGTGACATTGCAAAAATTGTGGCGATTTTGTAGTTTAGCATCATTTTAATGGAGATTTAGAAAATTGGACAATGGTTACATTAAACTATTTTAATTGAACATGTTTTTTTCTTCTATACTGGCACTTTAATGTTGTTGTTAAATAGTGTCAGTACAAGAACATTAAAGACACAGAGGAAATAAACCTGTACCTGGCCTTTATGGGGAAGAACACATGCTGCCCATCATTCTTCTTCAGTAAACACCAACCATCTGTCAGCAACTCAGAAACATGTTACTTTTTATGTGTGCTTTGGCAGTTAAACGTCTCATTAGAGCATCAGTTGCCTGAGGTTTATCATGTGTTGCTTCCTCTTCTCTATCATCCTTTCCCCAGAAGTGATTATGCTAATTGCTGTTTGATCAGATGATTAAATTATAATTCGATTAATCCAGGGTCCTAAATGCTCTGAATACATTTGCGTCTGGCAGACTGGCTCAGTACACCCGTGGTCCCCTTGTTTCCAAGCCTGGCGTGCATGAAAAACATGGAAGTAGAGGAGAACATGCTCAGGAACGAATCGTTCGGCAGGGATTAGGAGACAGCTGGTGAGACGGAAGGCCGTATAAAGAGAGAGGAAGCCACAGTGTCGGCTGAAGATGCTGCAGCTGTGTCTGGGCAATAGTGAGGGTCTCTGCAATGCTCTGCAATGGGTGTGGCCACAGGAGAGGCCAGATCATTCCAAAGGCTGCCCGGTTTTCAGTCAGGCCCTGCTGTTGTCAGGGTTTCCAGTAGTGAGATTCTGTGGAAACCTTTTAATCTATCACACGTGAATCTGATGAAGATGTGTGATGTTATTATTTGGCCTCAGAAATTAAACACTCTTTCCTCCTTATATTGCCATATTCTAGCCAAACAATTTATATATGTATGACAGAAAAATAAACTTACTGTATATGAAACATAGTACCTGATGGCACTAAATATGAATGTACATTATTGTGTAACGTGCTGTAAAATTCATTGACATTACTATTGCTACCTTTAGGCTAAATATGAATAATATTCTGCTCTAATTTTAAAGACTTATTATACAGTAATGCACATTATTCTGTGACTACCATGAGCTTAATGTTGAAGTCTGCAATTATGAGGGTGACGCACACGCAAGTGTGGGCCCATATTCATGCCCTAAAGATTTAAGATGTTAATTAATGAAGCAGACAACAAAATTTTGTCTGAATGACTGTAGCTCTACACAATTCTGTCTAATTGACTGTAGCTCCACAAAATTCTGTCTAATTGACTGTAGCTCCACAAAATTCTGTCTGAACTGACTTTAACTCCACAAAATTCAGTCTGAATGACTGTAGCTCCACAAAATTCTGTAATTGACTGTAGCTCCACAAAATTCAGTCCGAACCAATTGTGACTACGTTGTTAAAAGTGTTTTCTGTGGATCTTACCTTTTAAGGTTTTGATTATCGTTGGATGTATAAATCTTGTGCTTTGCACTGAGGCTGTAGTGATCATGGGGATCATTAATGAGATCGTAGCTGCCAGCTGCAGTGACATAAGTGCTGACACACTTTACCAGCTGTTCACTTACTTTGACAAAAGCACATGATGTCTTTTCTTTGAAAATTGTGTTTTGGACTTTGGAAGCAATGCTTTATGTTATCAGAAGTTGGTAAATCAAGCCTGAGAAGATCCACCTTTGGATTCTTCATCCAAGGAAAAATGTATGTAGAGATGAGGACCTCTAAATGCGGTTGTGCGAATTTTATACAAGATATAGATGTCCCTCAGTGACCTAATGCAGTGTTTCCCAGCCCTGGTCCCGGAGGACCCGTCCATTGCAGATTTTATTTTTGTGCCTGCTGCCAACACACCTGATCTAAGCAGCTCATTTGATAGCTCTTCTTGAGTTTAAGTGTGTGTGTAAACACAAAAACGTGCAAGGCCAGGGATCCTACAGGACAATTTTGGGAACCATTGAACTGGGTGGTCCTGCATGACAGATATTGCCCAGATAAGGTCATTTGAGACCTTTAACTGAGAATCAACTTTTTAGAAAATTCACTTTGTGCTTCCTCTTGCTGGCCACTTTATTAGAAACTCCTCCATTATACAGGTGCGCAGTTACAAACTGTAGCCAGCTGCACAGTTAATAATAAATAATAATAATAATAATAATAATAATAAATTTTATTTATAACACACTTTTCATTAACAAATCTCAAAGTGCTTACATTAAAGCACCCCCACCCCCTCAATAGAAAGAAACCACTAACGGGACCACTGACCATATATTGTCATGGTTGTGGCACAACACTGATACAACAGTGGCATGTTAGAGTGTGTATCAGGTCCAGCAGTATTGGGATTGAGATTTTTGATAATTGCAGGAGCTGAGAAATCGAAGCCCAGGTCAGCCTGGTATGAGAGATGCTGAGATGTTCCCTTTTCTGAAGCCACAGTGAAGAACAGGTGGACTGGATGGCACTGCTCTCTGATCTTTAGGAGAATTGTTTGCTCCCGAGTCGGTTGCCTCGGTGAACCAAACCCGACGGATGTAAACTCACAGCATGGAAATTAGCACCTGTGCCACGACAAAGACAACACTGAGCGCTCACAAGCCTCTTTTCTCTCTTTAACCCAAGCCGCGGAGGTTGGGCTTGGCGGCGAGAGAAAAGCACCCCTGTCCACATTCACACTGAGCACCCTTGTGGTCCCTTCATGGGCATGAATGAAGACAGGATGCTCGCTTGTGAAGATACTCACGTTGTCATTAACGAGAAAAGTGCTGCAGACCATCTAGACACTGGGCTCATACACTGCCCATCTCTCCTTTGAGCGGGACGATAAAGGCCTTTTTGTGGATTGACGGGGGTGTCTTTGACTTCTCATTGAAGGTCTTTGAGGATCCTGCTCTAATTCTTATTTGCAGAGACACTGTTCACTCACAGGGCAATCGTTTGGAGAAAGCGAGATTAGAACACACTTTTTCCTGGTTCTGATCAGGACACCAATGCTATTACAGGTTATGCAGTCTGTTCATCCTGAAACAGTGACTGAGCATGGATCTTTAAAGTAGAACCAGCTTTGAGGAACCTTTTGGTGGATTGTTCGCTGTAAACAAGCTATGGGATTGTGAATAACCTTCTAAATGAAAGGTACTTTTGACTAGAACTAGAACCACTTTTGCTCAAAACAAGCTCCTATTTGTGATCAGAAAAAAATTGTTCATCCTCACTCCCCATATATATGAACGAGCCTCAGATGCCCATGATCCTGTGGCCGGTTTATCAGTTGGTTTACTTTGAAAATAACAAACTACTGCACACCTAGAACACACCTGTTTTGGAGGTCAACTTCAAGAACTGACTATTCACTTAGGGACTAATATATCCCACCCCCCGGCCTCACTGTAATAAAATAACAAGATAGTCAATGTTAGTTACTATACCTGGCAGTGGAATTGATGTTATGGCTGAACGGTGCAAATCTAAGACAACTCTCTAAAGACAACTTTCCAACAGGGCCATGGGCACCCAAGGCTCACTGATGCATGTGACGAATGCATGTATAGAATTCCTACAGAAGAGATGCTACCTGATAAATGATTAAATAAATACGTAAAATGACAACAAGGGCAACAATAATAATCCGGAAGATGAGGTCAGTCTTGTTCTTCGGCTGAACATGCTGTTCGTTAACCGAGGGACTGATAACAGGAAGTCACTTTGTCGCTGGTAAATTGCGAGACTGTCCTCCCTGAGTCCGCCTGCGAGTCTTAATCTTCATCATTAGGTTGTGCTTGACTACATTCTTGGATGAGCGGAGCAGTGTTTTATTACCCTCCCACTGTGTGTCGGTTTTCAGCTGCATCAGGAGCTGCTCAGATTAAAATCTCCTCTCTAACAGACTCCTCCGCCGCCGAGCCGGCTCTTAACGAGACGCTCACGTTTGTTCGTTTAGAACATGACAACGGGAATCAGAGGAGGCACCCCCTCCCCGCACCCTCTTTGCCAACATCACAGCGCCGATCTGTCTGCACGGATCATAGGCAAGCAGACGGCGGGCCTTTTTCTTGTCTGTCATGTCCTGCTTAATATTCATGAAAGCAAATTGGGAGACAGTCATTTGGCGAGTGCCCGTGCGCATTAAGGCCTGTGGGAGGAAGTGTGTGTACTCACGCTGGATGAAACTTAGTCCTGTTCACTACAGCCCTGTCCCTCGTCCTGCGTCCCCAGTCATGCCCCCCCCCAAAGGCCCCCCAGGCGGTGTGCTGAGTGCTGCCTTAATTACCTCAGGCTCCTGACACAACCTGTCATGCTAGAGCAGCCATCCCTCGCTCCCCTGCTGAGGTTATGGGCAGCAAACATGATATAACCAGCAGAGCAGGGCCCAGCGCTCTGTTTTCTAAGGCTGATTTAGAAAAAGGTTCTCTCATATCTGAACTAGGGCTCAGATATATCTAATCACCAGGCCATGGTCCAGTAAGGGGCAGCAGACCACTACCTGACTGTGGACCAGTACCAGCACTGGGATGTGGAAAATTTCATATGGATGTGCTGATATAATAATGTGGGTATGGGACAGATATGTGCTGATATATAATAATGTGGGTATGGGACAGATATGTACTGGATATAATAATGTGGGTATGGGACAGATATGTACTGGATATA
>JBBIGC010000041.1:25593042-25603988 GCA_037576955.1 Lepidarchus adonis | reverse complement strand
TGTGTGTGTGTTTGTGTGTGTGTGTGTGTGTGTGTGTGTGTGTGTGTGTGTGTGTGTGTGTGTGTGAAGCCCTGTGTGAAAAGTTTGAGTGTATGTCCCCTATGTGAACAGTGTGTGTGGCCCCAGTGTGTACAGTGTGTGTGTGTGTGTCTGGAAAACCCCAGCCTCAGAGTCTGCAGGCTAACTGGAGTTAGCAGTCCTCCACTACAGCCCCCACCCCCCAGCTCGTAACCTGTGTGGAGGAGCTGTCGGGGGATGTCGGTTAATTATGGATGCACACAGTGCATTATTGAACAGTGTCACCGTTTGTGTCTTTACGGTTCAGCACATGAAAAATGACGTCAATTATGAATTTCTCCTCTGGTCGCTGAGCAGGAAAGAGGGTTGTCCTTTGAAAACGGATTTTTGGGATTTGCTTTTGCTATTGGCTGCTGTTTGACCTGGTTTATTTGCGAAGTACAAGTGGTTGCAGCCTTGGAACAGGTTCATTTATGGTTTTGTTGCCTGTGTTATGGGGAAGGTTGTATTCAAGAAATCTCCACATTACACAACAATGTTCATTTTCTTCTGACTTTTGATAAAGTGGACCAAAGGGAGCCAGCAGTGCCACATTTTAAAATGAAAATATTTCATATATTTATAAAAAATAGTTAATATACCGGTTATTGTATATCATTGTTTATTATTTAATTTACATTTTACAATTTATATTTAATTAAATATTTCACTTACACTGCATTAAATTCTGAAATGGATTTAATATTAAGAAAAACAAAAAAAAGTTTTTCATTTATTTATTTCAAAAAATGCAGTAACATATCTGCATGTGGCAAAAGGAAGTGAACCCTTAGGATTATCCTATAATATGAAGGTGAAATCACCTGGAAAGGGTTCAAGCCCATCTCTAAAGATTGTGTGACAGATTGTGTTACAAAGGAACACAATTAGTCGTTTTCATTGTTCAACATGAGGAGAAAAGCCCTGTAAAACTTTTGCAACAAACGTTAGGATTACCAAAATCAACTGTCTGGAATATCATTATGCACTGGTGAGCTCTGGATTTGAGAAGGGAAGTGAAGACCTCCCATGTTGATGACTCCTGACTATGGTAAAGAAAAACCCTCAAACTCCTTCAGTAGGTAGAAACTACTTCTTCTACTACTAATCTTCAGAAGACTTTATGAGTCTATATTACAAGACACAAAAAACAAACACAGGACGGCTAGATTACAGTTTGTAAAAAAAAAAAAGTGCTCAAAAGAAAAGTGCTTTTTCCCAGAATTCTGGACAAAAATCTTGGACAGACAAGATCAAGATAAATCTGTATCAGAGTGAAGGTGAGAGGAACAAAAAGGAACTGCCCAAGATACCAAACTAAAGCCAGCAGCTTTTTAAACATGTTTAAAGGTGTCTGAAGGCAATCTCTCAGCCTAGTCTTTCTGGTTCCTTTAAGAGGGAAAACTCATTTCGATGTGATACAGCTGCTGTATATAAAAGGTAAATAAGCAGTTGCTCTTTCTTGGGTGGGGGGTTCCAGATTTTCTGCCAATTTTAGTCGTCTCCAGTTCCTCTCCTAGCTTGGTAAATGCAAGCAGGTGCTGCCTTCAAGTCCCCACCGTTCCACCACATGTTCTCAAACTGTGACTATTGCAGCATCATTTGCACAAGGTATGGGTTAACAGACGTGGACGCATCATGTTGAGTGAAATGTGGAGAGAAACCCTTACCCATCTTATCTTATTGACCTTCAGCACCACCTCAAAGGCACAGGCCATTGTTTTAGACCTTCAAAATCCTTTCTAAGTTGAGGTGGACCTGGATAAAGTTTTAGTGTTTCTATAGCAGTCATGGACACAGACCGTACTGTCCTTTATCTCCTCTGCTATTTGTTTTTTAAGCAAACTACAACATGGGTGTCATTTTGTAATTTTCTTCTGCCCATGATTCAACAGTGTGGTAAATATGGATCGAGTAGCATTTTGAACCTAATGCACTTTATGTATTTGTTTCTGTGAAGCAAATTGCTCCACAGGGACATTTCCATTTTATTCTGCTCTACTAAGCATTTTAGATATTATTTTATTATTTTAATTATGCTTTTTCCCTTTTTTATTTTTTAATTTTGTATCTTTTTTATTAATTTTTTAATTTTTTTTATGAAAACATGTTGAGCTGCACTTAAATGTATGAAGTCTCAGCTTCATGCCAAGTAATGGAAACGAGACAGGTTGGAAGCATCATGTCCGCTGCTGTATCCAGGGGTTGTTATGAGAGGGCTCTGGGGTTTCTGGGTTGCCTTGTGAGCAACTATGGCTACTGATCCTGATTCATATTGGATGAAACAGATGTGGAGGTGATCATTTTTTGAGCCTGTGACATTACAAAACGTTTCTCATAAGGATGAAGGGGATTTTAACTTAATCTCACAACAGTAGATAGAACCTGGAAAGATTCTTTCAGTTCAGTTCAGTTTTATTTCTATAGTGCTGCTGAGGTTGACCGAGGCAAGGAGAAATTAAACTGGAAGGAGTAACCTTGGGCAGAACCAAGTCTCAGAAGGGGAAGCCTGTCTTGGCCGGGGGGTAGGGGGGCATATGGAGCACATGGACTGTCAAGGTAAAGGACAGATGAGCAGGAAGCTCCAGAGATGGATGAAAGTATAGTTTGGCTGGAAACCCCAGTGACAGTAGACCAGGCTGAATGTACAGGTGGGCCGCAATGACGGGTGATCAGATTGAAAGGATGGGCAGCAGCTCTCCTTGGAGAAGGGAGTCAGAGTTAAAGTTTCAAATTACAGGTCTAAAATATGAACATACGGAGAGTGAAGCAGGACTATGAAAAGGTTATTGACCCTCGATGGGAAACACGACAAGACTAGGAAAGATGAAAGAGATATATTGTATGAAAACAGCAACAAAATATCATACATTTCTTTATTGGCCACTGAGCTTATCTTTTGGGTTCCAATAGCCCAGGCTTCAACTTTATAGCTTCTCTCTGCGAGGAGAATCCCTCGTTGATGAAAAAAGATCATTTCTCAATAGCGTGGAGGGGAAAGAGAGAGTGTGTAGTGAAAGCTGTGCTCGTATCTGTTAATAAGTGAGCGTGTTCTTAGTGCCGAGCCGTCGAGAGTTGTTTCAGTATCAATTACCCCGGAGTACAACTTCACAGATGGCGCCATATGCTCTGAATTGCCACATAAAGGAATATTATAATATGAAGTGGCACTATTTACAACACTTCCCTTTTGTTTGCTTATCAGTCGTGAAAGTGTGTGTGTGTGTGTGTGTGTGTGTGTTTGTGTGCGTGTGTATGCACGCATCTGAATGGGAGCATCTCAGTTAGCTTTACCTTGCGAGTGAAAGCAGCCGAAGCAAAGAGAGGATGGAAACCACAGCAATCTGAAACCTCGTTAGGAATTTATGAAGTGCTAAAATGCTTCGTCCCCTGAGAGAGCGCTGCCAGCTGTTACTGTCGAGACATTTACTGCCAAGCTAAGAGCGAGACTGCGATAGTGGCACCATTGCATCTCCACTGAGCAGCTTCTAAACATGGACAAGCTATCAATTAGCAACTGAGGATTTCATTTAACTGTTCCAGACTGTAGGCTACACCAAAAGTTTCTCTTGAAATGAAGGCTGTTAATGAAGAGATTGTCCTCCCTTCGCTTCAGTAACAGCCTCTATGCTTCTGAAACATTGATCTGACAGTTGGATTGTAGGTGAGGTCAGGTACTGATGCTGGAGGTCTCCATCACTCCAGAGAACTCCGCAACCCAATGCTGGGGGGGGCTTTATCCCCATCTAGCCCAAAGCAGAGGAGCTCACTCAGTAGATGGATTATGAACTTGTGTAGTTTGTTCAGTCTGGGAGAGGATATGGCTCAGAAAGGTTAAGTGTATACATTTCTCAGTTTTCCTCCTTGAAGGCTTTATGATTAAATTTATGATGGACATCAATGGAGTTACCAAGACCAAGGGTTCAATCATGTTGTTAATATTTTTGATTAATCCACTTGTCTTTTAGGTGTTCCTTTTAAAAGAGGCCTTGTTCTAAATAAAACGCTAATAAGGTTTCCAGATTCTAGCATTAGCATGTCTGCTGGAACAGTAGCCTATCATTCTGACATTACCAAAGTCTTACAAGACTTCACTAAAGATGAGCTAATGTGGCATATGATGATCATTATTACTGATCAATGTTTGCTCTGTAGTGAAAGGGGGAATCCAGTGATGTTCTATAAATGCTTCCATATTTCAGTGTTTTAAGACATAAACAGAGGTTGAGAGAGAGGAGATAAGATAAAATTGCAATACAGTTGGTCCTCAACTTACAACACACTCAACTTACAATGAATCATTGTTGTGAAGCTGCCCCAAACCCTGTTTTTTTTAATGGTGTGAAAGTAAATGTAATAAAACACCCAGAAAAGGGCTAAACAGAGCCTCTGGTGGACTGACAGAGGAATGGCCCAAGGGAATTACACACATAAACACGTATGTAAGGGGGTTTCAACTTACAAGGCCCTGTCGTAATTCGAGGACCTTTGGTATTTGTGTTGTCAGGAAAGCTGGTTCCATTCACTATCACTACTTTCTCAGTAGACATTGCTGATCCTCTGGCAGATTTTTTTTAAATTTATTTATTGCTTAAATGTTACTAGTTCATATCCACAGGTCTCCGCTGTATATCTAGGTTTATGTGTTTATAGTAAAAGCATTTTTGGTGACTATTGAATCATGGCTAACATAGGGAAGCTAAATTTGGAACCAAACATGTATTAGCTGATCAACCACACTTAGGGTCAATTGAGCTCTATGTACAGTACTGCCTTGTAATCTGACTGTCATTAATCTTCTCTATCCACAGTTTTTGGTCAAGATCTACGTTCCAGCTTATATTTTGTCAATGCATCTCTGCAAGAGGTAGTGTTCTCCAGCACCACAGGGGCACTGGTGCCGTGTCCGGCAGCGGCCGTGCCCCCCGCCACACTGCGCTGGTACCTGGCAACTGGGGAGGAGATCTATGATGTGCCAGGCATCCGGCATGTGCATCCCAACGGCACACTGCAAATCTACGGCTTCCTCCCCTCCAGCTTTAGTAACCTAATCAATGACAATACCTACTATTGCACAGCCGAGAATCCGTCAGGGAAGATTAGGAGCCAAGACTTACACATTAAGGCCGGTGAGTGGATATTGGATCATAACTGATAATTATCTTTTAATATTCTTCTTTTTTTTCCCCATACACAACACAACAACATGCTGAGAGAGACAATGTAGTAGATATACACTACACTAACAAAGGCAATATTTAAATAATAAAGGACAGGTTCATCCCATGTAACTTCAGAGCTTTCAGAACATGAATAAAGTTTGGAGGTGTACGGAATAAACAGAAGTGAAATAAAATTATCTCTGTCAATCAATTGACATGATTTATTTACGCACAAAAGTGATGGTTAAGTGTGAAGTTATTCACTTAATTGCATCATCCGGGAAATGAATCAAGTATAATTTTTTGGTTTGCAATGAATTACAGAATCTTGTGTAGTTATTACCACTTAATCATATCTTGTACATTTACTCATAATGATTTAATTCATTGCAAACAATATAAATTTGTGTAGGTAATCATGATCAATTGCATTATCTTGCTTCATTAATAATGATGAATCATTATATCAGGTAGAGTTAACGTGATTCATCGCATTTATTTTGTGTAGTTAATTGCAATTAATGTGTTGCTATGCATGCTAATTAGTGTATAATTAATATACACTACATAATGTAATTATATCATATATATATGATATAAAACCTTCACATTCATCTTATTTGCAAAAATGTGATGCTAATTCATCACAGTTATAGTTAACATACATTAAGCTGCAGCAGAGCTTCAGCCTGGATTTCAAGTCGAAGTGTCGAATGAAGATGTGACAGATTTAATTATAATAATAATAACTTGGTGTGTTTTCGATCCCAGGAAAAAAAATTCAGTATCTGGGGTATAATCCGAAACATTTTTAAAACAACTACTGTACAGAAAATGATCAGAAGAACTAATCAAATGTTAAGGTTTTGAGTGTTTCTGTGTAGAATTATTTCTGTTTTACTCTTTCACTGGTCATCTCTTCATCACAAATGCTTGGTGTGTTGTGATGGTGTAGAAGAGTTGGATGAAAAATATTTAAACATTAATGGGGCTATATGCAGGTCAGTCATGCAGAAGTAAGACAATGCTGGAATATGGGTCACTTTCTGTTTTTCTTCACTTTTAAAACAGACAGCACTCTGCTCTCATGACTTTCCCTCAGATCTCATCATCCAAGCACAGAAAGCGTGTTTACAATACTAGATTCGGTTTAAAAGAACAACTAAAATGATTATTACTCTATATTTATGAATGTGTATGTGTGTGAGAGCATTATTGAAATTTTATCACTGATTCTGTAATAACGGTTTATGTCAAATTCTGACAAATGCCGCCAGAACTACATACCCCAGAAATCCACACTCTGACCTGCTTCACTTGTGATTAAATATAATGATATTTATGATATTTGACTGTATTTTAGTCAAAGGACGACATTTTGTCAATATTTGGGGTTGAAAAATACTTTAAGAACTTTACTTTACACCTGATGTGGTGATAAAACCAGGAAGTGTTTTAGGAAAAAAAAAAATAGTATATACTCACAATATTGTCCATGTAAAATGTATAAAATATAATATTAAGTACAGAACATATGTGGCCTTATATGTTACTAGGACAGGTGAGCTGCTGCGTGCAGGAGGGAGTGATGAGTAATGAGTCAACATTGTGAAATCACAGCAGAATCTGTATACATATAAACGATGATCTGTTCATTTGCTGTGTAAAGGAGCTCAGATCACTGACACCATGCCTAAAACACAAACGAGCGTCTCCCTGCTGTGTTCCAGTTTTTCGGGAACCCTACACGGTCCGTGTGGCAGACCAGAGAGTCATGAGAGGCAATACAGCGGTCTTCAAGTGCATTATCCCAGCCTCGGTAGAGGAGTATGTCACTGTCGTATCGTGGGAGAAAGACACTGTCTCACTCGTCTCAGGTAAGAGTTTGGGGGTTCGGGTTCTCTCATGTGTTCAGGTCCCAGAGCAGCAGGAATGTCTCTGGCATTAACATTATATGCACTGTGCTGGCATACTCCAGTGAAACGATCGGTTGGGAATGTAAATCTGTATGTTGTGAATGCACTTGTTCCCTGGGGCCCTCAGTAAAGACATAGTCTTTATGTTGGGTCAGTCATGGCCTAAACCAGGGTCAACCATGGCCTAAACCTGGGTCAACCATGGCCTAACCCAGGGTCAACCATGGCCTAAACCAGGGTCAACCATGGCCTAACCCAGGGTCAGCCATGGCCTAAACCAGGGGCAACCATGGCCTAAACTAGGGTCAACCATGGCCTATACTAGGGTCAACCATGGCCTAAACCAGGGTCAGCCATGGCCTAAACTAGGGTCAACCATGGCCTAAACCAGGGTCAACCATGGCTTTACCCAGGGTCAACCATGGCCTAAACTAGGGTCAACCATGGCCTTACCTAGGGTCAGCTATGGCCTTACCCAGGGTCAACCATGGCCTAAACTAGGGTCAGCCATGGCCTATACTAGGGTCAACCATGGCCTAAACCAGGGTCAGCCATGGCCTAAACTAGGGTCAACCATGGCCTAAACCAGGGTCAACCATGGCTTTACCCAGGGTCAACCATGGCCTAAACTAGGGTCAACCATGGCCTTACCTAGGGTCAGCTATGGCCTTACCCAGGGTCAACCATGGCCTAAACTAGGGTTAACCATGGCCTAAACTAGGGTCAGCCATGGCAGAAACCAGGGTCAACCATGGCCTAAATAAGGGTCAGCCATGGCCAATCACTGATTAGAGAAGTGAGTTTGTGACTGAAGGGTCACTGGTTTGATTCCCCGAACCAGCCAGCAGGCTGAAACGGCCTAGAGCAAAGCACCTCATCCCCAACTGCTCCTCAGGTGCAGTGGCTGCTCAGGGCTTCAGTCATGTGGCCTGGATAGGTAAAATATAGCCTCTTTTTGGGACATTGAAGAAACCCTTGAATGTACTGTCTTCTACTGATTATTCTACGATATGCGAAATGATAGTTTTGTTGTAGAGTGCTACATGACAAACAATGAGTGCAAAGGCTCTTAAGTGAAGTGCACTGGGTTGGCTATGTATGTGTTCTGTGTGATTTATTCACTGATGGACCTTTAAATGTAAAACAGAGAAAATATAAAAGCTTTATTTTAAGAGTGTATAGATGACAGCGTAATCACAAGAACACTCAACTCACATTAACTTCTGTTGCAAGGAGAGGTACAATGGGTTAGAACATTTAGTGTTTAACCAGTGTGACGTTACACTACAGGGGAAAGTTGCGAATGGTGCAACTGTGTGACTATGTGCTAAATGGTTAAATCTGTTTCACCTTTTTACCTCCTTCATTATAAATTATGTCAATCTGCCCTGTCTGCAGTGTGCATTTTGTTTCTTCAGCTTCAGCTCTGGATCTATGAGGTTAATGAAGGTGTATGAGCAGCTTCAGTTAGCATGGTGCTCACGTCTTCACCTCCAAGCATATGGTGATGTTCAGTATTGTCTAAACTTCCTTATGTGGTTTCTGACATTGTATGACACAATGTTCTCCAGTATTTCAACTGGATTTGTGTTCCTGGAGCCTTCTCTACATCACTAATGTTCTCCAGCTCTCCAGTCAGTCTGCTAGGCTAATGTTATAATGATAAAACATTGCTTGATTAAAAAGAATGCAACTGTATTATAAATTCTATTAACACCAGGCACATCTACACGTCTTCAGTGATTTCACATTGCAACGCTACTAATAGGATGGAAATGTGGAATGGGAGGAGGGGGGCAGTTTAGATACAGGGAGCAGCAATCCTGACCAGAAATTGGTACCAACCACCTGCATGATTTAAGCCAATAAGAGAAGCTGGACGGTTGGAGCAAAATCCTGGGGGAGGGGTTTTTACTCTCTGGGCATAATGGTCCTCCAACCCTGGGCGCCAGTTCTACAAAGGGATAATGTTTGCAACCTGCCTCAAATCATAAACTTATAGCATTGCCTGAAACATCATTAGCAATTTTTGTAAAAAGAAATGTATTTATTTGTTTTATCTTATATATTATGGAATAGATTATGGAGGCTAGCGACGTTAGTCTGTTAAGTGAACTTTGAAATCATTTTACAGACACATTAGTGTAAAAACATTGCTCTAAAAATGAAATAAAAATATGATTAAAATGAAAAATAAAAATAATGGTTACTTGTAGCAGGAAGGATTATACTGGATTGCCATTCCTGTTGGGTTCGGATGGTGCAGCTATGTAGACGGGCTGATGTCTTTTTCCTGCTCTTTGTTCTATTTCTCCACATAGTGCCCCCCGCCCCCACCAATACCCCAAGCGAGGGCCAGTAGATGCCTGTTGGATGCAATCATTGCATTTGTGGCCTCGGTCAGATTTCTGTGGTGCTAAGTGGGGTACTTTAGCATGCTGGTATAGAAGCTTTATGGGTTTTGTCTGTCGGAGGGTGGCTCGTGTTCTGAGTAGGTTTAAATGGAGGTGGTGGGGTGGGGTAGTGGGGGGCGGGTGTAGCCCTGATGTCCGAGAGAAAATAATCAGAGAGACGACTGTGAGTCACTGGTCTACCTGAAATCACATAAAGCACTGCTGTGTTGGGTGGTGAACACAATGCTCCTCTACTTCTCTTCTCTATTTTTTGAATGGGCTTGATTGTAGTTGTTGTGGAAATGGCTTGTACATCTCCTTGTGTTGAGAAAGGCGCCATATAAGTGTGATCTTGTTATTATTATTCTATTATTATTTTAGTTATATATTATAATTATTATAATATGTTATGTAGACTAGCACCATGTTTCATTTTTTTAGAATTTGGCCATACATTATTTTTTATTAACTGCTTAGAGGCAATTAAGAAGAAAAGATCATACCTGGAACTTCAGGAGGTCATGAGGTTGGTAATGGTCGCTTTTCCCCAGTTTTATGCAGCACTCCTGTCACTATTATCTGTATTTCATATCTAGATGTATGTAAAACTTTTAACTCCACCCCCAGTCAAATGGCATGTAAGCGCAGTGAATAGGACTTTTCAGCAGTTTTCATTTTATCACCATCCGAACAGGTGAAGAAATGAACAGGTGTCACCATCCGAAGAGGTGTCTCCAAAATGGAAACTTTACTGGAGAATAATAATAATAATAATAACAACAGTAATAATACTGATAATAATAATAATAATCCCTTGTTGATGAGACTTTTACAGATTTACAGGTATTTTAAAAATATATTTGTAGGTATTGCTTATTTAGTGTAATTTGCTTTAGACTTTATAAATGCAGCATGGGGGGCTGTGTAAAATGGCATTTATTGACAAGAATACTCATGTATCTTGAATAATAATAATAATAATAATAATAATAATAATAATAATATATTTTTACAACCCCAAGAAATGAGAAACCAGAAATGTGTCCCAGCTTTTTGTCAACATGGGTGGGGCAGGGTGTTTTGGGGGTGGGTGTTGTAGGTGATGGACAGGCAAGCCAAATTTATATCAGGGGTGTGTGGGGGAGAATGTGTGAAAATGTCAGAGGGATGGTGCGGTGCTGTTATTTCGCTTTGCCATGTTAACGATTTTTTTACACTCTCAGTTTTAAAGATCTTCCCAAAATATTACTGTTTACTGTTTACTGTTTACTGTTAGGAAGTCTCAAGGGCTCATCAACAGGTACCACCCCCTACAAGTAATAATAATAATAATTTGCTTAGTAATTGTATTATTATTATTATTATTATTATTATTATTATTATTATTATTATTATTATTATTATTATTATTATTATTA
>JBBIGC010000041.1:25559693-25577136 GCA_037576955.1 Lepidarchus adonis | reverse complement strand
TCTCTCTCTCTCTCTCTCTCTCTCTCTTTCACTCTCTCTCTCTCTCTCTCTCTCTCTCTCTCTCTCTCTCTCTCTCTGTCACTTGTTCAAGTTCCCATTTCCCACTGCTGGTAGAGGGGTTCTAGCACAACTGCATTTAAACGAAGAGCCCAAACCCCCTCAGGAAATCAAATCCTGGGCTCCTGTTTCTAACTAGGTCATTGCTTACAATAGCTGCAGACTCCCGTTCCCCCACTTCTCCTCCCTCGCTCTGCCTTTCCCTCAAACCCTATATGCCCCTGGCTGCGTTTGGCAGTGTGTGCATCCACATCTGTAGAACTGGGCTTTTAAAGGGTAAAGCCAATACAGGATATTCGCAGTAGCTTGCTGAACTTCTCCAGTGACTGATGGGGGATTGTTCCTGTCAAAACAAAAACCTTGTGTCTCTGGAACAGCAAACTGACAGAAGAAGGAGAAGCTTTTAGTGAACATAAGCTGGAGGTGGCATATCAATGCTGATGGGTCAGAGTGAATGTGTGAACTAAAGCAGCTCATCTAAAAGAGAAGAAACAGAGAAGCTCATAACAGCTTCGGTGAGGGTGAGGGTGAGAGCTGTTCTCGGGGCGGTGAATGGAACTACTCATTCCTCTGAAAGCTCCTCACAGGCATGAGATGTTGATGAAGATGCTGCCTCATGTCTGTGAGGAGCTTTCAGAGGAATGAGTAGGTCCAAGCTTTTGGGCCTAAAGCTAAACCCATTTGTGGTGGAGGTGTGCACGTATGGTGTTGTGAGGCAAAATAGTTCCCTAAAGTGATTTAGTTTAAATGTACAATTTTACCATCATCAGCATTCTATGGAAACACTTAAGAGGAGCTTTACTCCACTCATGGAGCTTCACTGGAGATTTAGAGAGGTGGTGGTGGGGCGGCGTAATTCAGCGTTTGACTGCACTGAAGAAAATCTGGTGTTGCAGTATCTCTAAGATAAATATAACCTCTTTCTCTTTCTCTTGCCCTTTCTGTCTCTTAGGATCAAGATATCTCATTACATCCACAGGGGCCTTGTATATTCTGGATGTGCAGTCAGAGGATGCAGTGAACATCTACCGCTGCACCACACGTCATCGCTATACAGGAGAAACCAGACAAAGCAACAGTGCCCGATTACTTTTATCAGGTGTGCTATCTATCTATCTATCTATCTATCTATCTATCTATCTATCTATCTCTGTCTGTATGTCTGTTTCTGTCTCAATCTCTGTCTCTGTCTATCACAATAGCTGATAATGTGTCTGTCTGTCAGTCTACCTATCTCTTTTTCTTTCTGTCAGAACCTGTGGACTCTGCACCAGTGATTCTAGATGGCTTTGAGCAAAAGGAGGTCATGGTGGGTCATCGAGTGGAGCTGCCTTGTAAAGCATCAGGTCATCCACCGCCTCGGTACCGCTGGGTGAAGAACAACGGCCCACTGGAGCCGGACAGCCGCTTCCATCAGAGCGTCTCTGGTCTACTAATTGAGGCCACGCGGCCCGGCGACAGCGGCAGTTATGTGTGTGAAGTGTGGAACAGTTTTGGCAATGCCAAGGTGGTTGGGCGGCTGGTGGTCAAACGTGAGTCTCCTTCCTACTATGGTTGTGTTACAGCAGCCACATTAACACCGAAGATGCGTTCAGACTCATCATGTGTCAAGAACTGACTGAAACCTGCTGATACTACAGCTGTACAGTCAGTGACATATCTACTTACTGAAACTTTCTTACTGTACATTTTGGCTCTACAGTCAGTGACATAGCTAGAACTGACTGAAACCTGCTCACACTATTGCTCTACAGTCAGTGATGTATCTAAACAGAGTGAAACTTGCATGCAGTATGTCTCTGCAGCCAACAACATATATAGAACTGGCTGAAACATTACTATGCTACATATATGCTCTAAGCTCTAAGGTCATTGGTGCATCTTACACCGTCAGAAATCCTTGAATGAAGTCTCCACCCACTATGAATAAGAATGTGTTTGACTAAATCCTCTGTGTAATTATGTTATTAGCTCATTTGAGTGAAAGGGCTACATTCCAGATCCTGAAGGACTGACCAATGGAAGAGTTCCTCCTAGAAAGAACCATTCTGATTGGGCCATTTTCTGTTTCAGGATGGAACCCTTTAGTTTCCACTCAGTGAAATAAAGTTCTTAAAGAGTTTAAATAAATAAATATAAACTAAATTACAGATCTGTTTTGAGACTCTGAGGTGTCCCCACTTATATTTATGATTTATTCCCTCTTTTGTTAGTTTATATATATCAAATAAAACATGTAATCATTTATTTTTGTTAAGAATATTTAAAGTTACTCTATAAAGTTTTGATTCTGTGTAAAGTAAAGTGAATTATTGTGTCTGTTCTTCGACAGAACCCCTGAAAGCAGTCGTCAGTCCTCGTAAGGTGCGGGGCAGCGTGGGGAGTCAGGTGTCCCTGTTCTGCAGTGTCACCGGCTCTGAAGAATATGACATCACCTGGTACAGAAACGGTGAGAAGATACATCCTGGCCCCAGCGTCCGCATCACTGGCATCAACCATGAGAACCTGGTGATGGAGGGCATGGCCAAGAGCGACGGCGGGGCCTACCAATGTTTCGCTCGCAATGGCAAGATGTCTACCCAGGACTTTGTGCAAGTCACCTTGGAGGGTGAGTCCAGCTGCATACCCTGAACCACAACACCATTTTACATAACCATACAACACCTCTCAGGGCAGCCAATTAGATTCATCTGCTTAAAAGAGTCACACATTCACACCTGCTGTTGTATGCAAATGACTCAGCATTAACATGCATGATGCTTCTTCTAAGGCTATGCGCTGTGGGTGGTTTACATTCACTGTAAGTGGCAGTAGAAGTGTCCAGCTCCTGAAAACACATGCTATGTGATGAACTGTACTGGGGATCTTCTTACAGATTGCCCAAAGCTGAAGATCAGAGAAGATAACAAATCACTGAAGTTCATCCACATGCACACGCCTTTTGTATGCTAGGGCTGAGAAATTACGAGTAGAACAAACTATAATCTTCTTAAATTAAAGGCAGTTGGGCTTGACTGTGATTCTCAAACGTACCAGGGAACTTGTGGAACATGGACACTGACCAGTGAATGATGGACACTGTCCATGGGCAGGAATCAGTCTTTTGTTTCCTGTCTGGCTCCATAATCAGACACATATAAATGGGAGGAGCCCACAGGTCAGTGTCCACCGCAATGAGTTTTGCCACTCAGTCTGACTGAGGACATGAGTCCTGGTGGGACGATGACCTCACTGCATATCCCTCCATAAAAAGCATTAACATTAACCAAACAGCCATAACATTAAGACCACAGGCAGGTTAAGTAAATCGAATTTAAGGGCATGGGATATATTAGTCAGCAAGTTAACAGTTAAGAAAACAGTAAAGTGCAAGAATCCGAGTCACATTTACAAGGGCCTACAGTCCGTCACAAAGCTTTCTCACACTGCAAATAGCTTTCTGGGAGCTGAACACTAAGTGTGGTCTTTGAAAAATGGAAAACCATGAGTAGAACTAAGACCAAAACAAAATGGCAGGTCTCGTGGAGTGTTCCAGGTATGCAAGATCTAGTACCTACAAAAAGTAATCTAAGGAAGAACAACTGGGTCATGGGCACCTAAGGGTCACTAATGCATGTGGGGAGTGAAGGCCTGTGAAGGGGTCAATACACACAGTACACTACAGTCACAGCTGTTTCAGCAGCACGAGGAAGACCTGCTACATATTAGGCTGGTGGTCTTAATGATATGGCTGACTGATATAATTTCATTTAGGTGTAGCCTCATGTTTCTCAAAACTGTTCTGCCCCCACCCAAAATGGAAGTTGTGTAAATGTGATTTATCACCTCACTGTGGCTTTAAGCTGAGGTGAACCCTCAGACCTTCAGCATTTCTTTACCTGAGCCTGGTTGCTCTGGTAACTGTCTCCCATTGCCTGGGAAGTGTATAAAGAGATATTGATAATCTATAATGATGTGGCGCGAGTGTGAATGATCAGAGAGCAGCAAGGAGACACCATTTCAGCAAAGAGAGAGAGAGAGAGACTTATATTGTGGGTTTTTTCTCCTCTTGTGCTCAGATGTTTCCTTTAATCATACAAATCATCTAGCTGTGTGCTAACCAAGAGAGAACGTACAGAACACTGAATACGCATTACTGTTGTTACCCACAGGGCTATAACGGCAGGCCTCTCAGTTCAGCCACATAAACACAATCTCCTCATTAATCATATCAAACCTCAGTCAGTAAATCAACACAAAAAACATATACGTTAGCATTAATGAAGCTAATGAGTTAGCATTAATACAGCTAATAAGTCTAATAATGCCAGTAAGTTAGGATTAAGAAGGTAAAACGTTAGAATTAATAAATTTAATATGTTAGTATTATGTAAGCTATAAGTTAGCATTAATGAAGCCAAAAATGTAGCATTAGTGACAATAATATGCTAGCAAAAATAAAGCTAATAAATTAGCAATAATAAGATAATAAGTTGGCATTAAGCTATTTTTTTTAGATTAAACTAAGTTAGCATTAATGTGGTATTAGCATTAAAATAAGTACTGTAACCATGGCTTATACATGAGTTCTCTAAAAACATGAAAATGCATTAGCTAAAAGTATAATTCAGTGCACAAAAAGATGACATACCCAAATGATTAGTTGAATTTTAATGTTCTATTGATGGGCAGCAATGAACAGTTCGAAAAGCAACACAAAGATACGGTAGATCAGTGATGTTCTATCACCTAAATAGCACTACCACATCCAGCCTCTCTTCAACTTTTCCAGGCCTTTACTACATTACAATACATCATAGAATATAATACAAGCTAGGAAAAAGCAACATTTAACAGAAATAAAAGGAACAAAAGTTTATTGCTGGCTGGAAAAAGATGTAGGGTGGGGGTACTGCAGTACTGCGATGTCAATCATCAGTCTGCTTGTAAATTCTTTAGTATACAATTAGCAACACTGAAATGCAAACATTATTAGGCTTACCTTTCTTCAAATCCTTCAAAATCATATGTGTAAACATTGTCGTAACTGAACTTAAACGTTGTACACACGTTCATCATCGGTATCGCTCTCAGATGTTGCAAACGTTGTTTCGCAAAAGCAACAACCTGGAGCTTAAATTCTGCAGCGTAGGACTTGCATTGCAGCATGATATCGGTAAGTTCAAATTGTAATCAACTCAACTCAACTACAATATAATGTCACTACCAGTATGGAGTCAAATTAGATTAGCTTTTACTTCTGTTATTAGCTGCGACTAATACTCATCACAAATGCACACACAAATACACACACACACACACACACACACACACACATGCACAAACACTTTGTTGATGTATTGGGGAGCAGTGCACTTCAGGTTAGTGTCAGGTGAGTGAAGAACAGAGCGATTCTGTTTGCAAGTATGGTATGGACGGTCTGTCAAAAGACATTGTGTTGTGAACAGTCTTCCTCCTCTCTGCTCCATTAGATGGAACCCCGAAGATCCTGTCGGCCTTCAGTGAAAAGGTGGTCAGTCCCAACGAACCCATCTCCCTCGTTTGTCATGTCAAAGGTACGCCTCTGCCAACGGTCACCTGGACTCTGGACGATGATCCGGTCATCAAGGACAGCCACCACCGCATGGACCGTATCATCACAGTCGAGGGCCACGTGCTCAGCTACCTGAACGTCTCCCACACGCAGGTGACAGATGGTGGGGTGTACCGCTGCACCTGCAACAACTCGGCCGGATCCGTCTCCTACCAGGCGCGAATAAACGTAAGAGGTGCTTGTCAGATCAGCTCCTCCAAAACCAATGAAATAACATGAATAACTCAACACTCTCACTTCACATGTACCTGAGAACCTCACCTGTTTCTTCTGTTCAGGAGATGATGACCCGGAAAGAATTTCTTTTATCGTTCCATTGTTCATAAGTTGGGAATCAGCATTTCAGAGATAAATAATAAATCTGCAGTTTACAGTTGGTTACAAAGTTGTAATAATTTGGAAACAGTGACGGAAACAGGGCTGAGGAGACAGTTAAACTTTTACAGAGGAGACTGTAAAACATCAACAGTGAAGTTAAAATAAAATTTATATCCAGAAAGTTCACATAAAATAATAGATTTTATAATTAATCAATATTCAGACTAAAGTTCACACAATAAGTAACTTCTAATAAAATTACAAATTTTAAAATTTTAAATTTGGAAAAAGTAGTAAAAAAAACATTCAGATTGAAGGTTGTAATAATAATTTCATGTTTAGTCATTTCCAGTAAGTAGTTACAAAGTTCCAATAAAGAAATCAGAATAAAGTTCTAATATATTAATGATGTTCTCATATAATTAACACCCAGAATGAATTAATATTCAGAATAAAATTCTAGTTAAAATAATACCCAAAGGGAATCTGCAATAGGATTTATTAGCATATTATATTAATCATATTATATAAATGGATTGAGTGCTAATAACTTTCAAAATAAAGTTGTAATAAATTAATTAAGCTCTAAAATTATTTACATCCAGAATGAAGTTTTAAATATTAGAATAAAGAATAAATGTGTAATAAATTAATACGGTTCAAATGTTATTAATAGCCAAAGGTTTTTAATGTTTAAACTAACCTCCAGATACAACATTGTAACACACACATAGTTCTAAAACAATTAACATCCAGAATGAAGGTTTTAGAAATTAACATTCTAATAAAATAGCACAGTTCTAATAAAATACATTTTTAACATGAACTTGTCATAAGACAACTAGGGAGTGAAGTAATGTTTGAAATGTGTCAGATTTGAAATGTAATAATTAAACGTTCAGGTGAAATTGACTGTAAATGCAGAAACTGTCAATTAAATTCACCAATAGTTTCTTTTTTCAAAAATTACATATTGTATAAGCATTGTATAATATTCAGGTTAATGTTTTGTTTTATCTGAAGTGTTTACATACCTAGCATTTTTTTATTGAAAAGATATAAACACAGTCTCTCTCTGAAATTGAAAAATGTCCAATATTTTCAGCAAACATTGATGCATAGTTACATTTTCTGTCATAAATTGAACAAAGATTCAAAAATAAAAACATTATTGTTGCACTGTGCGAAGGTTTAGGTTTAGGTGAAGTACTAATCAGTACTTAGTAACACCTCCTCTGGCAGATATCACTAGAGCCATCTAATTCTTGTACTTGGGAGTTTCTCATCTTGACCTTCACAGTTCCCCTGAACTACCATCTCTTAATTACATTTCTCACTGTAGAAACTGCAAGCTGACAACATTTTACTATCTTCTTGTAGCCTTCTCCTGCATTGTGGGCATCAATAACTTTCATTTTCAGAGTCTTACACAGCTGCGTAGAGGAACCCATGGTTAGTGAGTGTCCACAAGTGTGTGCACAAGGTTTAAAGAGTAAGAGTATTTGTAAAGCTTTAAAATTGGTACCAGCTGACATTTACTAATGACAACCTTTGCCATGCATCAGATCTAACAAGCTGATTAAGGTCTGAGACCTTGTAAAAAGAATCTTAGACTTAGGGTGCCCAAACTTTTGCACAGTTCCATAATAATGATTTTTTTTTTTGTTCAATTTATGGTATAAAAAGTAACTATGCATCAATGTTTGCTGTTCAAAATTGTGTATATATGCTGTACCTGAAGGTACTGCAGGGGTTTATTTCATTTCAGATTTCATCACCAGATCCACATTTGATGTCATGCGGTTTTACCTACAGTCTTACTAAACAACACCAAAGGTGATGAAAGCTGAGGTGAACTTCAGTAGAACATGCCCACATCTGTCTGAAACTATCTATGTGTACATGTAGAGTGGTGATATAATGTTCGACTTTCTCAGTGATTGGATATCTGTACTGTTCACACTACATGACTTGTTTTTATTTGTAATCGGGGTCTTTAGGTCGTTGTGGTTTGCAGAGTACATGTCTGATCCATGATGGACATGATGGGAACCAGGAGGAATCTCCAGTGAGCCTGTCAGGTCTCCAAAATATGTTTTGTCATGAAAATGCACATGAGAAATGATACACTACTGCGCACTACCCCTGAGAAATGTTTGCAGAGATTCTGCCCTGGTCTTTCTCCTCAACTGAAAGAACAAATCTAAAGAAGAGAGAAAGCATAAATGTGTTGGTTATGATTAAAACAGCTTTTATATATTTGTAAGGGTACAGTGCATGCTCATCTATTTCTCCTAATTAAAACACAATACACTGCCTCCTACTGTTTTGCTCACCTGGCTGTTGAAGAGAATCAGCTATTTCTCTTGACTTCTCCTGTTTCTACACGTAGGTGGTACAAATCCTCAGAAACATCACAAAGACACTCCTGACAAAGCTTCGCCAAAAGTTATTCACTTTCTTGGGTCTATGCAGACAGTGGAAATTTGGTCGTAGCCATGTTTTTTGATGTTGTGCAACTGCTCCTCCAGGTTACCTCCCCATGCCCTAGTTCTGGGCTCTCATTGGCTGTATCATGTAGCCACGTTCGCTGCCATGTCCAGATGTTCAGCATGCTAGTTATCTCTTGGATGGTGCCATTCAACAGTTCACACATAGTGAATGAAGCCAGTTTTCTATTTGGGATTTTTCTGGCAATTTACACAAACTGTTGGCGAATGAAAACTAAATGTAAAATCATGTAGTGTGAACTTAGCATAAGAGGCTAAAGTTTCACATTGTAATTTATAACAATGTGAGCGACACTGGGTTTTTGAAAGACATATAAATGTAACATTGTTGGTAAGTAATTTGAGGTTTGGCCTGAGATGTTTCATACTGTATGCATTATAAACATTTGGGCCTCCCATTCCCCAGGGAGACCCTCATTAAGAATATTTTAATCTATTTATTATTTATTTTGTGTCATCATATTGGCAAAATAAACATGACATGATTTTTTTTTATTAAATTTTTATTTGTAATGATTTAATTCATTATTTCTTTACTAATGATAATAAATATTAATACTTTCACCATTTACAGTTATCATGTTATGTTCACCTTAGCAGTGATCAAACGATATCTAATTACAATTGATTTAATATTTAGTTTTAACTGCAGTAGAACATCATCTTTGAGGAAGAACTTTCTGTGGGAGAGCTTTTAAAGTACCTAGTCTGATTCAGTTCCCCACCACTGTAAACAGTCTCACACCAAACCTCTGAACCACTGAATTCTGAATGTCAGAAGAATTTGTGAAGTGCTGAAGTTGAAGTTATAAATTGTAAACCTGAACCACGATCATACCCTCATCTTCGCTAAAGACTGAAACTGATGGCTCCCTCTCTCTCTCCCACCCCCCGCCAGGTCCTGCTAGCATCCGCCCCATGAAGAACCTCACTGCCATCGCAGGCCGGGACACGTTCATTCACTGCCGCATCATTGGCTACCCTTACTACTCCATTAAGTGGTACAAAGATTCTAACCTGCTCCCGTTCAACCATCGCCAGCGTGCCTTTGAAAACAATGGCACATTGAAGCTATCCAATGTGCAGAATTCGGACGAGGGAGAGTATACGTGCTACGTTCTGGTGGATCCTGAGAAGCAGATCCACAGGAGCGTCCACGTCACTGTGAAAGGTCTGTGGTGAAAAATGCACCAATGTGTTTTGCTGTTTACACTAACATTCATTCATCCATAGTATACATAAGCCTTCTATATTTCTGGACCTTTAATCAGAAACAACCTACAGGGCCCTCTCTGACCGGACAAGTGGGCCGTTCTCAGCACATTGTCATGTCAGTGGTCATGGTAGTGATAACACTCCACCATGAAGGTGCTGGAGCCAATCTGGTGGAGGTCTTGTAGGGGTCTTCACTAATGCTGGGAGGAGAAGAGCCATGATAAACAGCTGGTCTGTATGTATACACCTACAAAATGCAGCTACATGGTTGGTGTTTCTGTTAAAGTGGCCAGTATGTATGAGTATTTTCTGATTACTTTGACCCATGCTGTGATGGACAGTTGCAGATGGTTTGTAGGCCTGTCAGGCCTTTCTCATCTCCAGGCCCCACCACACAAGATGGGGGGACCCCAGTCACAATGACGTGCAGGGCAATGACGGTCTTCAGTGATCAAGTTCTTACATTTTTCTGTGGCTTCTTCACGCCAGTCCTCATTTAACATGCATCTCATCAGCGGCGCCTGCATATGCTCACTTCATTACATCATAAACACCAGGCCTGCTGCTATTAATTCGAGCAGAGGGCATCATGCGGAGATAAAAAAAAAAAGAAAAAGAAAATGCAAACCCACCACCACCTCCACGATTGAGTTAGCTAATTTGCTCCACTCATGCTTAAAATTCTGGAGCAGCTTGGAGGGAATCCCCAGAGTCCATTATCCCCACTTTGTTGTGAATTAAATAAGCAGTGAAGTGCTGCTTTAGTTCAACGTTATTTTAACTCATTGATTCTCAAACGTGACAGGCTGACGTGCACCATGGCTGGAGAGTCCCCCGAGAACGCATTATGCTGAATTTGCCGGAGAAGGAAATAACCCTTTTATAGCTGTCCTCTCCTTCTCCCTGCCTCCAACGCTCGGCTTCTCCCCTCATTAGTTCACATTATGCTTCCTCCTCAGTGAGATGTGCAAATTCAGAGCATTAATGACTTGTTTCAGAGCCGGAGAGGGACCACATGATTACAAATCACCAATTATTGTACGTGTGATCACATACGTCCTCTCGGCTGCTTCTGCACAATGAGCCGCTCTAGCTGTATCAGCGAAAAGTATGTGGATGCCTGACCATCACATCTATACAAGTTTTTGGACAGCTTGTTCTAAAACCACATGCATCAATATGGACTTCACTCCTCAGGGAAGCTTTCCGCAATATTTTAGAGTGTGTATGGTTAGGTCAGGAGCTGAGTGGATGAGGCCTGATATTCCAGTTTATCTCAACAGTGTCACTGGAGATGACATGTCCTCCACACCAAACCCATGCCTGGTCAGTGGGGGTCCTGATTATAAATGAAGGAAGGAAGGGCTGATAGACACATGTGCTACAGTCTGTAACTGTACACCTATTAAATTTACCTGCATTTTAGGCCTTTCTGATAAAGTGGCAAATACCGTAGATCTTCCAATAGTAGCCCCGGCGTTTATTCAAAACGTTATTTCGACGCCCCGGTGTTTAATAGAAACAGGCGTTTGTTGGAGACGGGCTATTAATCGCCTCGCAGACGCAATGGTGATGGTATTTACGGCCACAAAATGTCATGCAGCTTCTTCAGCATTTGTTTAGACAGAAGATAAAACATCACGACTACAATCATCCCTCTGTCTGTTCTGCGGTGGTACTTGCCTGTGAGGGGGGGTTTACATTTAAACAGAGCCGCTAAATACCATCAATAACCCTCAGATATTGTTACAGAAATTAGTAAGTACACGCATTACACTCATATAACTTCAGAAATGAGAGGTTTGTTTTAAACCGTTTCATACCTTTTAGGGAATAAATTCTGTTAAAACACGGAGGTAGAAAGTGAAAGCTCTGAGATGTGAAAGTTGGGGTGGAGGGGTGGGGGTGGGGGTGGGTGCTGTTACCTGGCTACTATTGGAGACTTGTGTCTATTTGTTGCGACATCTCTTCAAACCCGACGTTTTTTGGAAACGGGCATCAATAAGAGATGAGATTATTAAAATATATACGGTAAGTGTCAATATTTCATGTGGCGTTTCTGTTTTATACTAGCCACTGTGCTGGCTAGTAAATAAATTGTCAGGTAGAGTTAAAACATAGAGTTTAAACATATTTGAGTGGTCAAACCTCTGATAAAGGGTCACAATATTTACACCAGTGTTGAGGTAAGAGTGAAAACATAATAATGAAGAACCTTGTTTTCCTCCTTCACCCTACAGCAGGTCCGTTCTAAGTCTGTTTAGACTAGAGGAATGAATAAGGACTGTTTTGTATAAATAATACATTTTATATGTAATACAATCTGTAGGATTTGGGCCTCTTAATAAAGGTCATAATGTACATGTGAATGGAATGATATAATAATTAAATTATTATTGAGTCTATAAATGATATATTCTCCATTTCTAAACACCAAAACTCTCTAAAATGCAGGTTTGTTTAAAACCCCTGTTCTGCTCCTTCCTCCCTCCATAGTGCCACCTCTGATCCAGCACTCAGACTCCCAGAGCGCCTCTATAGGTCAGAGGGTCTTCATCCCCTGTGTGGTGACCTCTGGTGACTTGCCCATGTTCATAACCTGGCACAAAGACGGCAAGCCCATCAATGACAGCCTGGGGGTCACCATCGACAAGATCGACTTCACCAGCTCCCTGCGCATCTCCAACCTGTCTGAGATCCACAATGGCAGCTACACCTGCATCGCCCGCAACGAGGCCGCCACAGTCGAGCACAGCATCCAGCTCATCGTCAAAGGTGTGTGTGTGTGTGGGATACGTTTTCCTGTTCATCACACCTCATCCCTTCATTTCTGACCACCTGCACTCATCTCTCACCTCACCCCTTCATTTCTAAACACCTGCACTCATCACACCTCACTCCTTCATTCCTGACCACCTGCACTCAGCCCTAATCTCACCCCTTCATTTCTGACCACCTGCACTCATCCCTCACCTCGCACCTTCATTTCTGACCACCTGCACTCAGCCCTAACCTCGCACCTTCATTCCTGACCACCTGCATTCATCTCTCACCTCACATCTTCATTCCTGACTACCTGCACTCATCCCTCACCTCACACCTTCATTCCTGATCACCTGCACTCATCACGCCTCACACCTTCATTCCTGACCACCCTCACTCATCCCTCACCTCACACCTTCATTCCTGACCGCATGCACTCATCACACCTCACACCTTCATTCCTGACCACCTGCACTCATCACACCTCACACCTTCATTCCTGACCACCTGCACTCACCTCTCACCTCACACCTTGATTTCTGACCACCCTCACTCATCCCTCACCTCACATCTTCATTACTGAATACCTGCTCTCATCACACCTGACACCTTTATTACTGACCACCTGCACTCATCCCTCACCTCACACCCTTACTGTAATTGAGATTTTAATCATCTGTGACCCATCACAGTCAAATATACATTCTCATTCAAACATTTTAAGAGTTTTGTTTTTTAAAATGGATGTCTCATTTACATATGTAAATATATTATAAAACTTTCACACATCTGTAGGACTATGAGGCATCACGTGATTCAATGTGATACCTATAGCTTTAAAAATAACCCCGTTCTCCTGTGATCTCACTTTAAAGGAGGAATGTGGCAAAAGGTGTTGATGTGTCTCAGCATTAAAGGGTTCATGTGTTTCTTAATTGATCATTGGATTTCTATACCACAGTTCCACCACATTTTGAGGTGCAACCTCGGGACCAGGATGGGATTTATGGGAAATCTGTGATTCTGAACTGCTCGGCTAAAGGAAACCCGATTCCGACCATTGTTTGGAAGCATTCTAAAGGTAAACAAACCCTCTGATGATGACAATGATAATTATATGAATGAGTGTGGTGGTGGAATCTGCAGTAATGGTGGACATTCCAGTGTGGATATTATATTATCATCAACATATGTAAATGAGCCCTGTTCTGGCTATGCCTCTTTCAAAAAGCAGGCCATGATGAAACACTCTTTATAACTTCAGTGGTAGTGGGCAGTGCTAAAGTGATGTAGTTATAATGAAAATATGTTGATTTGTGACATCACAAAAACAGCTCTTCTTAGTTTTCACAGATGGACAGTACATGAAAGTGAATGGTCCGTTATGAGACTTGACATATTAAGTCACTCTGTGAGTGAAGAAAATGTGAATATGTGTTTAGGATTTGGACCTTTTAATACCCAGAATAATCACCATATTTTAAAATCAATGTTCACTGTGCTACTGGATGTTGGGGGTAGACTTAGTGTCTTGCTCCCCAGACAGACATGCTTGTAGCTATCTGGGATTAAGTTGCCAGGCTGGTGTACCACTGTAGTTTAGCTTGTTCGAATCAATCCCACATCACTCAGTAATCCTAATCTCCCACGTTACACAGCAGATACTAAACAGCCCATCTACCAGTCTTGAGATCCAATAAATAAATAATCAGATAAAAACACAAAGCTCATACAGAGTCATATCTGTCAGGAAGGGATGCCCTCATTCTATTGGCTGTTCAGATGTCACAGCATCAGATGCATGTGTTTTTATAGAAAACTCCATCCCAATATCTTAACAAGCGAGCGGCTGGTCCGATTCATCTGCCTGAGTGTCTCTGGGGAAATTTGTGTGCTGTCAGCCCATGCATGTTTAATGCATTTATTGTTCTTAGTTACAAGTTTTTCATTTGCTGTAGGAATTCTTTCAACCCTGGAATTAACCTTCAAACCAGTATCTTTTTCTGAATTATTCTCTAAATAATTCAGTATCTACTATGAATAATTCAATATCCACTATAAATTATTTTATATTCATAACATATTATTTAGTGTCTACTATAACTTATTCAGTATCTAATTGACATTATTCAGTATCCACTGTGATTTATTTAGTGTGTACTATGAATTATTCATGATCTACTGTACATTATTCCATATCCACAAAAAATTAATCATTATCTGCTATGGCTTATTCAGAATCTAATTCAAATAATTCAGTATCCACTTTGAATTGTTTAGTGTGTAATATGAATTATTCAATATCCAGTCTAAATTAGTCCATATCCACAACAAATGATTGAGTATCTACTATTGCTTATTTGGTATCTAATTGTAATAATCCAGTATCTACTGTGAATTATTTAGTGTCTATAATGAATTATTCAATATCCACTATAAAGTATTCCATATCCACAAAAAAATATTCACTATCTACTATGAGTTATTCTGTATCTAATTGAAATTATTCAGTTTCCACTGTGGATTATTTTGTGTCTATAATGAATTATTCAGTATTCACTATGAATTATTCAATATCCACAGTGAAATATGACAGATTCACAGTGAAATAGTCAGTATCCACAGACATTACACAGAAACTCCCCAGCATTTTACTTCAGTGTCCTTCAGCCATGTACGTACGGGTAATCATACATGCAGCTGGTATTAGAGATCAAAGCTCAGAACTGCTGAAACCATGTTAATAAAACTGTTTTAATTCTGGACCAACAGCTTACCTGGATGAGTAGGACATTTTAGTAACAAACTTGGCCCTCCTCTGATACAGTTTTTATCTTTTCTGGAATCGACCAACCTTTTTCTGGAAGGATGGGATTCACCGAAAGAGCTAGTTTCCGAGGGCCTCTGAAACAATGTGTTTTATTCTGTTCTTAATGCACAATGTTATCAGGAATACTAGCAAAATGCGGCTCGTAACCAGTGTTTTAAAGGCAATACTTTTTCCCACCCAAATGACATTAATACTAAGGCAAAGTAATGGAGATATGAAGACCAAACACAGAATCCAAGGATGGCCTTGATAAACATGAGGGCTTTAGCAAATAAGACATTTTATAGATCTTATATGTGAGTAAAACTGGAGTTCATCATTTTTAAAGAAACAAGGCTTGACTTAAATTTTGCAGCCTCTCTTACTAAAACTGCACCACAAGAGTTTAATTGTTAATGCTAACAATTTACTGTCTACCAAAGTACACACCCTCCTTCCTACGCAAAGTCTGTCTCATTCACTATGAAAAGATTATGTAGTTATTTAGTTAGTTATTAAGTTATTTTAATATGCATGTTGATAATGTTTAAGACAAGCAAATAAGGATTTTACTCTCACATGGCATATTTATAAACAAAGATAAAACTGAATATGTTTCAGTATCTGATCACTGCTGCTAATTTTTACTGCACTAATCACCACCAATAACAGTCAAGTACCAAAATATAAAAAGAAGAAAGATCTTAATGCATCAATCAAGTATTTTAAATGAAAGATCTCTGTTTACTGAAAGAAGCATAACTGTCATAGTTTAATTAAAGGATAATATCAGCTCTAGACACAGTTGCACCAGTGAAAGAAAAATGTTTGATTTTAAAAATGTGCCAGGGAAAAAAGGAAACATTTCAAATGAAATACAGGAAAGCTGAAAGAATATGGAGGAAACTATCAGTAAACTATGACATTTATAACAGGACAATATGAAACAAGTGGCAGCATTATTTCTCAGAGATAGAAATTCAAGACTCTAATATTTAACGTTTGATATCTTATTAAATTAAACAACAATAAATGACTGGTTATTAGAAGCATCTACTTCAAGAAGGATATCTGTAACATAGCTATAAAAGGTAAACACACCTCCCTACTTGCCCCTAGTGTTTTAGATGCTCTTAATGTTTGATTTTAGTGTTGTTGTTTTTTGTTTTTTTGCTGTTATGATCAAATGCTGTTTTCGAAAAGTAGTATTCACACAAATAATTGACTTCCTACATGAAAATAATACATTATATATATGTATAATGTATATTATAATTTAATTAATTCCAGTTTCAGTGCTGAAATGGCTATGTTAAAGACAGAATTGAATTATCTTAGAGTCCGTATTCATGAGAATAAGGTTTCAAACTTTGTTTTTCTAGACTTAAGCTTGGTATATGACACAGTAAATCATTATATTCTCACATACTGCCTAGAATATTGTGCTGGGCTCAAAACAGTCTTAGAATGGTTTGATACCTGGCTAAAAGGTTTACCTTGTCAACCTAGCTGAACATTTTTCCAGTGAACATAATATTTCTATGGTGTACCGCATGGTTCTGTATTAGGCTTTTTTTCTTTTTATATGCTTTCATTAGGTTACATTATAAAAAAAGCCAAATGACCCAAGTTCATGAAATAAGCTCACAGGCAAATCCTGTCTAATATCATTAACTGAATGAATGCAAATGTTCTCAAATTAAATAAAATCTTGGTGAAATCACACTGATAAAGTCATTAAAACACCATTCATAACTTAAGAAATATTTCAATATTTCAATATCAAATATTTTAGATAGCAAGATGGAGGAAAACTGATCCATGCTTAATTTTGTTCCAAGACGAGACTATTGAAATGCACTGTTCACTGAATCACCAAAAAACAGAAAGAACAGCTTGTTCAGAATGCTTCAGTCAGAATACTGATACATACAAAACAAGAACACACATCACTCCTGTTCTACTCTGTAACCTGTTTCATTTACAACTGATTACAAATTATTTTATTATTTTATGTTAAACAAAATTTTATGTTATGCAAGTTTCTCAAATCCAGCAAAAATAGACTGTGGAAGCAGCTTTCTGTTTCTATGCTTCAAAACTTTGGAACACACTTCCACTTACCATTCATCAGGCAACTACACTTACTAGCTTTAAAAATATATAAAAATAAATAAA
>JBBIGC010000041.1:25481525-25502927 GCA_037576955.1 Lepidarchus adonis | reverse complement strand
GGACTTTCCCTCTTGGAGGAGAGAAGTATCTATCTGTCTCTTCTCTCTCTCTCTCTCTCTCTCTCTCTCTCTCTCTCTCTCTCTCTCTCTCTCTCTTTCTCTCCCTCTCTCCCTTTCCAGAGTTCAGTCAGTTGTTGGTCAAATCTAAATCTGTCCTATATTATGTTTTTTATGATTCTGGAATCATTATTCATCCCTACTACTGCCTATTAAATTTCTCAATATTTAATTCACGTTACAAGTACTGAATACACATTTTCTGCTTAATATAAATGGATTTGCTTTTATGAAATTACAAGTTTTGATTTTTAAAGTAAGTTAATTTAGTTTTTTGTTCGAGACTATTGTGGATTATTGCTATTGGTCCAAAGGGCAGCTGGTTATTTCAGACAGGAGTATTTTTTTGAGAGAAAGAGCGAGCGAGAGAGAGAGCTGCCGCCAAACACGTTCTGACCTACTTCAGCTCCCTGCCACCTTGCTGTATTGTCTGGCTGCAGACAGTCGCTGTCTCTGATGCTGTCCCTTAGCCATATAAATGTGTCTGATGCTATCTACACTCTAAAGATTGTTTTTATCACTCAGACATAACAAAAAAGCTGGGAGGAGGAGTAGCAGGGACAATGATTATTAAATAATGAGCAGAATTAAGTGCTGAACTGAAGTCTGTGCTGGGACTGGGAGTTTTAAATAGCCTGGAATGTGCAGTGCTGGAAGTGGGTGGGAGTTCAGTGGCCGCTGGTCCCCCTGCTACGCTGCAGTGTGAGGAACTGCTCTGGACAACAGCTGTGTGTGTCAGGACGACCATCTAACTTGTGTATGTGCATGTATGTATAAGTGAGGGACTCAATATAGTGATGTAAAAAATTATCACAGCATTATAGGGGTCTAACTGTTCCGTCATTGTTAGGCTTAGGAAAAATTTAACAAACTTTGAAATTTCATACTTGTTCCTTTATTTATTTAAAAAAATTTTAGTTTGTTAATGTGAAATGAAAATCTATCTATTAGTATTGTATTAATATTTTCCTTCTCTATTGCATTCAGAACAGCAGCAATTGTTCAACTTACTTAACTGGTTCTTTCGGAAATAAAAACTGTTCATCACAAATGCAATTACTTGTTCCTCACCCAGAGTTTTGGTTATCATACATTTATTTCACCACATGTATATTGAATTATAGTGTGTGGAATCCTGTGACTCTAGCACATTAAATCTCAAGCTGACTCTATCTTCAGCACATTAGGAATGAGAACTGACAATCCAAAAAAATTTAATTTCATTTTCATCACTGGTAGAATCCTACCTTAATATTGGAATATTAGAATCATATATTGATTTATAATCAATTATTACAGTATTAACCATAGGGCTGGGCGATGTATTGAGTATACTCAAAGTATTTTGACTTGTTCCTTGTGTGATGTAGTAAATTACTATATAATGACCATCGAGTATAAATCCTAATGTTATTGTTTAAACAGCATGTACTTTGCTATTGATTATTGCTTTTCTGCCACATAAAAATAATGTTTGCTATATTATACTTTGGTTTAAAATTAAAGCATTTACTGTCCTAAACTTTGGCTACATTTATTATATTGCTGTCATTTTATACAATATAGGGACGAATTTATCGTTTGTACAGTGATTTAGAGGAAATTTCAAGGTATTGATAAATAAATTGTGTATCATGATAAAGCTTAAAAATATCCTGATATTATTTTTATGCCAAATCGCCCAGCTCTAATTGACAATTTATAATATGCTATTTTTATAATCGTTTATTCCTCTAGTGATTTTAAAGCTAGAATTATCATTGAATCTCACATTTATTATTCGGTTATTCAATTTTAGTAAAAATACATTTTAAAAAAATTATAAATTGTGTATATAAAGTATACCAAATATAGAGTTTTTTGTTCTATTTTTACTTTTTCAAAAATCATTTTATTGTCATTGGTAGTAGTTGTAGTTGTGTTGATTCTGAAGTTCCAAAAGCTGTTGGAGCTCCAACTTTAAATGGGTCTTGTATAGTGTGTTTCAGTTCATATAAATAAGCAAGCATGATTTTTACTCACTAAACGTTAAAGCTTTAAATAATAGCAGTTGCTAAACATTAAACATTAGAGTGATGCTAGCTGGCTGTGGTGCTTTCATTCTCAGGGCTGTTTGACAGTATGGAAATCCCACTGGCTGGTGAATGAAAGTCAATTGAAGGGCACACTTTACTAATGCTCAGAAGAAATAAGATGCCAACTGTCAGCTCCAGAAGTTCTCTGTCTTTCCCCTTGCTCTCTCCCTCTTTTCCTTTGACCTCCTGTTTAACCTGGAGCTCCTGGCGATGTTGCCTGAAACAACATGGCTGCCGTATGCAAAAGAAACCCAAAGGTCGCGTCAGGGCCACCTGTTAGAAGTGACAGCTGAGTGCAGCTTCACCCGCCGTTTTGTACTCCAGCCCCCTCCTCTAACCCCTGCTGTTCTCTCTTAACCCCTTAGGGATGGTCCAGCGTGCAAATGCACTCACTTATTTTCTTTCTCTCTCTGCTTCTTTCTTTCGACTCATTTCCTTCTCACTCTTTCTGTGTTCCCTTTCTGTTTATCTGGTTTATCTTGAAAATGATTTGACCACATTTTCACCTAAGTGCATCAGCTAACTGCATAGAACTAAATGAATTTGGTCTGTTTCTATGAAGCATAACGCGTAATGTGTGAGGTTTTGTATTGACCCACTCTGATTTATGCAGCGGGGCTGTCGGCCCATGGCTTGTTTGCACTTTCTAGGGGTGCTGAACACTGAATCATACATTTTGCTCAATGAGGGGTTCAGTGCTGATCGTGCAGGAGGGAGTGCATGCAGGAAATGGGACCAAGCTGAGGGAATGAGAAGCTGTAAGATTAACTCAAGGTTGAGAGAAAAGTTTGAAAAGGAGTTGATGCTAGATGAAATGGAAATGAGAAGGTGTGAAAGTGATAGATTGGTGAAAAATCATAATACAGTACACCCACACAGCCCACAACTCCTGCAATCCCAGGTAAGCACCCCTAATGGATGAATAGAGTACAATTTTAACTTCGCCCAGCCCTATCTTTATACCCTAAGATCCATGTCAGCTTTCTTGTCTTTCCATCTGAAGTGTCTAACTCTTGTATGTTCTGATATGTACACCTGATCTTCCCCAAAAATGTTTAAATGTTCTTTAACTATATCATAAGGAGGTGTGGTTATGCTTTTGCCGCTCTAGCCAGAAAGAGCTTTGGCTGCGCAGATGAAGTTAGAGGTTAGCCACTGCAGGAAAGGCCACGCAGATGAGAGATGCAGTAGGCATGGAACAGGACAGATCGTCACAATGATCCAGTCTCATCCCTACTGTCCATTTTTTACTCAGAATATAATATGATGGCTAGGAAATTTGGCTTCATTTCACAGCGTCTATCTTTTTGTGCAACTTTGGCTCAATAAAAGTGTCTGGCAAACAAAAGCCCCAAAAGCAGGGCTATAAACCTAAAAAGCTCATGGTGTGAGAATAGTACATATTGTCAATTTGTGTCTTTTGGTGTTATGAGGAAGATAACTAGCGTGATAACTAGCGTGATATAAGCTACCATACATTAGCCTTTTAGCTAATGTGTTAATTTAAAGGCTCAAAGAAATCTTGGCTAATTTACCACATTTGGCTTGAAGGGAGTTTACGTTGCTATATATACATATATACCTTTGGGGTATTAAAGAGAAGGAAAGACAGCAAGATGAAATTTAGAGGGAAGGGTTGTCAAACCAGTTCAGCCAGAATGCTGTTCCAAGGTAGTCTTTTCTCTGAATTTCATACAGCATTCATGCAGTCCCTGTTTCCAGCGAGACTCCCCCCACCCCACCCTAGCAGAGCACTCCCCATTCTGCTTACTCCACCCACTGAAACTGATCCAGTAGCTGTGTGGAGCCAGCAAAACGCGATAGCTGTCTGAGCCAACACCTGCCAACAGCTTGCACTTGCCTGTGCCACTCACTGCGGGATGCAAGAGCATAGTGAGCCCTCAGCTCAGATACTCATTTGCTTTCGTTGCTCATCTTGTATGCTTCAAAAGATTATTACTAGCTAAGACTGTTGTCAAGTTGTGAAGCTGTGAGTGTAAAAATGCATCTGTATAAATATATATGTTAACAGTTATACGTTAACAGTTTCCAAAACATCTGTAATCAGATCTGTTGAAGTTACAGAGATGTCTACAAAACATTTCCTTCGTGCCATATTGCTTCCTGCTCGTGATTTTTGCATAAAACAATCATATTTGTTAGTGAGTGTTTACTTTTACTTAGCCACAACACAAGATGTGGGGTTGGGATTGAATTAGCTAGCTTTTGCCCACATGTAATCCTCTAATCCCATCCATCTGCCTCTCTCCATAGCCCTCTTACCCACAGCCCTCATCTGTGTTATTCCTCCATCCTCTCCTCTATCCCTTCAGCCCCACCACCTCTCTCTTTTTAAATCCCTTTTGCACTTCTGTTGTACAGTCAGTGGTGATGTGTCTTAGGAGCGTTTGTGGCACTGGCTGCCTCCCTTCCAGAAAAGGAAACTTGGCAGAACACCTGGCTTTGATGTGTTGTGCAGTCGCAGGAAGTTTCAGTTTACCAGCTTAGCAAGAAGGACAAGAGGGCTTCGGGCTGAGCTCTTCAGTTACCATCCCACCAAACAGAGGTGTGCTGAGATGATGTCACTCTCTCTCATGCAGCCTTTGCAAGTTTGTCACTTGCACCTCTGCTTCTCACCAGTATCCCTTGAGTTAATCTTGGGTAATCTTAATCTCATTTAAAGTGATAAAACTTTGGTTTTCAGTAGCATGTGAGTGTCAGAAGCAGCAAAGTATTGTTATGGCTGTTGGTCCAGTCGTTATTGACCATAAGAACATTTTTGGTCACAAACTGGTATACCAGTCATTGGGCTGAACTGCTTGCCTTTAATGTTTGTAAATAACAGGGCTATTCATCTTAGAATGAGGGTGATGTTTAGGGTGGGTATTACCCACTAGCTCACATGATGCGTGCATCATAATTTGATTTGATTCTTCACAGTATCACAACTGGATCATGGCACAATCACATCACATTCTTAATCCATTAATGCACTTCATTTTTTTAATGACTACAGATGTTCTTAAAGCTCTACTAAACACAAAACTGTAATCAAAAACCAGTTTTGCTATTTTCCACATTTAGATCTTTGGTGCAAGTTTTACTATTGTAACGATTCACTATGATTGCTTACACACAATGATTGTGTGTGTTTGTATTTCTCTTGCAGTATGAGCAGAAGCTTGTGTCCCTTCCTTTTCACCCTGAGCCTTTGGCCTAGCACCTCTGTGACCCACTGACGTGTTTAACCCTGATTTGAAAATGGGTAAGTATGCCTAAAACACCTGTCACTGCTGATTAAAGTGTGTGTGCATGTGTGTTGGTTGAATTATTATGCCCTCTGTTTTCAAATGGATGTATGTTAGACTCGCAATTTCTTCAAGAGCGACTTTAAAGCAGTTGTGAATATTGTGAATTTTTTCATATTGGTTTGTTTGAGTTGTTTTCATAGAAAAATACATCATTACTTAATGTACTTGGTAAGCATGGCTTTATATCCTCTTTATATCAATATTATCTGACTCAGGTGAGGGTGATCGTCTCTGAGCCTGAATGACAGTTTGTGAGTGGACTTACAAGCATTGCTTAATCTCCCTTGGTTCTGCTCAGTGTGTGCTTGGTAACTGTTACATTCCAGACACTCCCTCATCTACAGAGATCTCAGTACACAGTGCACGAGAAAGCTGCTCTAAAGTTGCATTTAGTATTGCTAGGCAGCATGGCAGCAAACTTATCACATGTTTGAGCGAGCTGGTATTTTAACATGGCATACATAAAAAGTAGATGCAGTATACATAGTGCTGTTGCTCTGCTAGGCTTTGCAGTATTGCAGTTCTGGCCTTAATATTTAAGGATGGCAACATGGCAAATTATCTTAATATTCTCAAGAAGTGTTTCAGTTTTGATGATTCAACAAAAAAAACATCCTGCTGGGTCTGTCAACTCAAACTGATGAAACTTAATTATTAATATCTACTTAAATCTATTCTCTTCATCAACAAAGGACCCTTTTGCATGATCTTCATTCAAGTTTTAAATTTTACTACTGGTCGCTCTTATAGTGTAAAACGGAGAATGTCTGATTAATAACAGGGATGCACATTAATGTCAATATCTTGATGTTTGTAAAGATTATCACATCGGACAGATGTTTAAATTTCATAGACATTTTCAACTGACACCTTGATGTACTGTAAAGAAGCATAGACACTGGGTTACTGTGTTAATCTACATTTACATTCATTTTACTGTAATACTTTTAAAAATAAGTGTTTAATTTCACTGATGGCACGATGGTGATTAGTGCTGTTGCTCCACAGGGTTCGAGAGTTTTCAAGATCTCCCAGTGTTTGCGTGGGTTTTTTCCTAGTGCTCTGGTTTAGGTTGACTAGCTACATAGGTGTGTGTGTTTGTAAATGGTTGTCTGTCTGTGTTGCCCTGGGAGTTGGCCTCCTGTCTGGGCCCGTAGTCAGCTGGGATTGGCTCCCGACCCAAAATGGATAAATTGGTTTGGAAAATGAGTTATAGTCTTGATTTGTATCAGCTATAAATGTATTGGTATTGACATATGTACATGATGTTGCTTTCAGCCCACATTTTTTATGGAATTTTTAAACCCCTCTTTGACTATTTGGTTCAATGCTAGTCATGAATAGACATTGAAAGTGCTTGAATAAAAATATTTTTTGCATGAATAGAAATTGATGAATCGACTATAGAGACTGTCGGTATATGTATCTTCTGTCATCTGTGTTGGGGCAGATGGAGTAAATCTAGTAAAGTGTAATTCTCACATGCATGCATGATGGATTGCTTACATTAAGGGAAGTGAAGTTCAATGGTCTAATTTAAAAAGCAGCATGCAATTAATAAAACAACATTAGGCAAAAAGTGAGCTTGGAAAGTCTTTATTTTTATATTTAAAAGAAAGTGTGACTGAACTCTGACTGAACCTTTAAGACTGATATATGTAAATGAACTATGTTCTGTTCTGCTTGGCTATCCTCTAAAGCAGGGGTGCTCAAACAAAATGAAATACCAACAATAAAAATGCTAAAAAAATTACACACACACACACACACACACACACACACAGAGAGAGAGAGAGTATAGTTTATATTTAAAATATATATTGCTTACCTTGCATAGCAGCTTGAACATGTTTGGCTCAATGCCGTGCTGTACATTTATGACCATCAACAGCCAGAGCTGCAAAGTCCAGACATAATCCCCTCGCTTTTCGGTGTGTAGTCAGTGTCGTACTTTTTAATGAACAGTTTGGTTTTGGTTTCTTACTTGGTTCAGCCCCCCACTTGTTTTTACTGCCTTTCTTTAGAAGTAAATAAACTGTTAGCAGCTAACTAGGTGACTGCTTTGCTGGAGTTTGTACTAGCGCACGGTTGACAAAGCATGCGCGGTGACGCTTGTTACAACAGATGGCGCTTGATTGGCTGTTCTGTATGTCAATCAACTGCCATTGGCTCCGTCTGTACTGCAGTGTTTTCTGTGGCTCATGGATCGCTTGTTTTTACACTGTGTGGTCTCACGTGTGCGGTAGTTTATGTTGAATTGCAGCGTTCGGCAATCGACTAGCGATTCCTTCGCGATCGACCGGTAGCTCGCGATCAACGTATTGAGCACCCCTGCTCTAAAGTGCCTAATTCATAGGACTGAAACATTTTAAAAGTGAATGGATTGGACTGAAAAGACTGAAAGGGGTGATATATGTAAATGCAATGTTTGGGCTACATAGTGAGTGGTACATGTTTTAAACTTGAACAATATTCACCAAATCCTTAAATATATTTGTGGACATTTTGGTACATGAAATAAATGAAAATGCTGTTGTTTCAGAAGGCAGCTGTGTAGCGGGGGTGGGGAGGTGGGGGTCGAGTAAAGGGTGTGGGATGGTAGGCACTGTTTAAGATGGAGGGTGATCGCAGGACAAGATCGCTGCAGCAGTAATGTGATGGGTGTGTGTGTATGTGAAGAAGGGGAAGGAGGAGAATGGCTCAGGCATTCCTCAGGCCTTCCCAGCCACCACACCAAACAGGAAATGCATGAGTTCCCTACTCTGCTGGACGAGCGAGCGAGACTTTCCATGCCTTTGTGTTGTCAGAAAACATTCAGCTGAAAAGGAAAGTTTGAGTCCATGCAGCTGGAGGTGTGTATGAGTATGTTATGGGGGACATTTTTTGAAAATCTTCAGTGCCTGTACATCCTCTGCTGCTGTCCTGCTTGCTCACTGAGCGTATGCATGTACATATCTACCACACTTCATCCTCCAAAGTCTCATGTTTGCTGGCTGTGGTGTAAATCTGAATTGTATAGGATTAGTCTGAGTGTGTATTCATATATGTTAATTTTGAAATTTTACAGTTGATTTAAATATTTTCATTTTTGGTCCAAGTAAAATTGACAGACTAAAAACAAAAGCTTTTTAGATAATATTCACATTGAGTCAAATTAGAGATTTTATAATACACAGACTAATTTCCTCAATAAATGTACTTGAATCAAACCGTATTACTGTATATTAGAGACCCTTGCTTGCACACGTGAGCGTCTACCACTCTTCTTTTTAATCCTTGAATAAATCAGCAAAATTCATCTTACTTGACTCACAAGGTACTCTACGCTTGTTTTTTATCTATTTATTTATTTATTATTTAAAAGGTTTTTGGCTAGTGGCGCCTCATTTACCACACATCCACCCCTTTTTCTCTTCAGGTTCTGCTATGCCTTGCCCATCCACCTGAGGTGGGGAACAAATGAGACAAAAATAGGAGAGAAAATAATCCATATTTACAGATCTCATGTCCAGTCGTCATCACATTGATTGATTTAAAAACATGATCTTAATTTCACCTTCAGATTAACAGCTAATGATGTTCTAAAGATGTCAGAAAAAGTAAAGGGAACCCCCACAACTAAAGCCCTTTCTTACATTGATTAATATAAATGTTCACAGTAAAAAAAAACCACCAATGATATGCAAGGCAGGATTGCAGGGAGAAAGCCACTATTTTCCAAAAAGCCAATTTCTGCTCATCTTTATTCTGTTATAATTATGATAGTTATGTTTTATGTATGAAAAGAGTAATGGTTAAAGAAAGCGCCACATTCAGGCATAAGAATGCTTTCCTGTCTATAAAACATGGTGGTGGTAGTGTCATGGGCCTGTTTTGCTGCATCTGGGCTAGGACAGCTTCCCATCATTGGTGGAACAATGAATTCTGAATTATGCTAATGAAATCTGTAGGAAAATGTCAGTACATCAGTCTGTAAAATGAATCCCAAGAGAAAAGTAACCTTGCAAGAAGACAATGACCCTAAGCACAAGTCATGGTACCAAAGAGTGATTAAAGAAAGTAATGTTATTGAATGCGTGGGTCAAAGTCCTGACCTTAACCAAAAAGAAATGTTGACGAAAGGTCTTAAGACGGCAGTCCGTGTAAGTAAGCACAGATATGTTCCTATAAATACAAATATAATACATTTTTATTGTTTGATTTGTGGGGTTGATCTACTTTTTTAGGGTTTGTGTAAAAATCTGATAATGTTTTAGGTCACATAATGAGAGTGAGGGAGAGAAAGAGAGGAAGGGAGGAAGGGGGTGGGAGAGACTGATGCTGTTGAATGTGCAGTTAAGTATGGGTGTGGCAGTAGCTTTCTGCAGCAGTGCATGGAGTGCTTGGATATGGTCTTTTACTTTTCATTCTATACTGAAGGTGATTGTTCAGAGGGGGTTCTCTGCAAATCCCCTGCTACAGTATGCGCACATACATGCACACAGCAATACAGAAAGCAGCAACAGTCTTCCACTGCTCTCTAAGCCACTTCCTGCTTTTGACTCTCAACCCAACCCTCCCCCTACTGTTCCTCTCACCAGTCTGTGTGCGATTTCACTCAGCAAGTGGCAGACGGTCCAGCCCCTCTGTGTGCTTACGTCTAGCACATCTCTTTCTGTCTTCTCCCCAATCGCCTCTCATCTGACCATGTTTTACTTCCTCCCTCACTCTCTATCGCTTTTCACTTTGTCTTCGCCTCTCTCTTCCCCCCCTCCCTCTCTCTCTGCCTTCCTCCTCTTTATGTGCACTTCATATCTCTTGTCTCTCCCTCTTTGGCTCCACCTACCTAACACACTGGGATGGCCCCCTTTTTCTTTTTCTCTCTCACTACATTTCTGTCTGTCTCAGTCTCTCTCTCACTCACAGTTGGTATCAGTCTCTCACAGCTACTGCACACCAAAAGGGCTTTTTTCACTTGCCAGTTTCTTTTCACCTTTAATTAATAACACACATGTGTGAAGTAGCTGTTGTTAATAAGTTTTTGGATACCAGTCACATTCCATGATTTGTTGATTTTTCCAATTGTTCAAATAAGTATACATCTTCTGTAGGTATTACATCTTTTAGCCACTTGCAGTACATGTGTACTTATTACTTCACTTAGTCATCAAAACCTGTTATTTGACCAGAGCAGCTCCATCTACTCATACATATGACAGTACACAGTTGTGGCTTGAGCAAGGCACCTAACCCCCAAATGCTCACCCTGTGCATCACCCTGGATAAGAGGTTCTGAAAATGCTATATATGTAAATATTACACATTTTCATATCTTAAACAAAAAGTTTCTATCTTTTAAAAAGTTGATAGTATTTTAATAAACATCATATTCTTGCTGATCATCATATTTACATTTAAAAAGGTAAGTAATTATATAGCTGTTTAAAGGAGTGGGTGCTATGGACAAAATATTGTATCACAAACTTTCCCAATATTTAACCTGGAACACTCCACAAGACCTGCTGTTTGTTTAGCCATTACAAGAAGGCCCTTGTCAAAGTGCCTCAGATCTTTACTCTCCTGCTTCTAGCACTTCATTTTCAAGAACTGTCTCTCTCTCTCTCTCTCTTTCTGTCTCTCTCTTTCTCTCTCTCCAGAGATGCTCAATTGGGTTTAAGTCAGGGCTCTGGCTGGGCCATTCAAGAGCAGTCTCAGAGTTGTTGTAAAGCCACTACTTTATAATTTTAGCTGTGTGCTTAGGGTCATTGTCTTGTTGGAAGGTAAATCTTCTGCCCAATCTGAGATCCTGGGCACTATGAAGAAGGTTTTCGTCCAGGATTTCCCTGTACTTCATCTTTCCTTCGATTGAAACCAGTTCTCCTGTCCCTGCAGCTGAAAAACACCCCCACAGCATGATGCTGACACCATCCTGTCTGTCAGGACTGTATTGGACAGGTGATGAGCAGTGCCTGGTTTTCTCCACACATACCGCTTAGAAATAAGGCCAAAGAGTTCTATCTTGGTCTCATCAGACCAGAGAATCTTATTTCTTACCGTCTTGGAGTTCTTCAGGTGTTTGTTTTTTTTTTGTTGTTGTTGTTTTTTTAGCAAACTCCATGCAGGCTTTCACGTGTCTTGAACTGAGGAGAGGCTTCCGTCAGGCCACTCTGCCATAAAACCCAGACTGGTGGAGGGCTGCAGTGATGGTTGACTTGCTACAACTTTCTCCCATCTCCCGAATGCATCTCTGGAGCTCAGCCACAGTGATGTTTGGGTTCTTCTTTACCTCTCTCACCAAGGCTCTTCTCCCCTGATAGCTCAGTTTGGCTGGACGGCCAGTTCGAGGAAGGTTTCTGGTCGTCCCAAACGTCTTCCATTTAAGGATTATAGCGGCCACTGTGCTCTTAGGAACCTTAAGTGCAGGTTACAATTGTCTTTTATAACCTTGGCCAGATCTGTGCCTTGCCATAATTCTGTCTCTGAGCTCTTCAGGCAGTTCCTTTGACCTCATTTACTCTGACATGCACTGTGAGCTGTAATGGACATCAATATATGAATGTGTTAGCAAAGGGTCTCAATACTTGGGTGCTATGTGTGTGTATATGTATATGTATTTCTGTTTGTGTGTGTGTGTGTGTGAGAGAGAGAGACAGAATTTTTACACCCCTCATTTGCAGTAATTTTAAACTGTTTATAAGCTTAATGCATCTTGTCTTTTGCAGACATGGCAAGCACTTTACCTAAAAAGACTGTTGAAGTTGGAATTAAGGCTGCCAACAGCAAATCCTGTGAGCAGACAGTAGAACCCTCCACAAAACCTTCACAGCCCATGGATGGTAGGATTCATTTATCATATTTTCTGCTTGAAATTCAGCTTTCTGATTATGTGACGGAAACTTTAACCCAGATTTAGCCTAAGCTTAAATTAATCTGCATTTTGAACTGATGTACAGTAAAACCTTGGGTTGTGATCAACCTAGTTTGTGAGTGTTGTGCTATTTTTGTAGTAAATTTGAACTTGATAAACAAGTAGTATAAATTTTTATACATCAACTACCTTGTGTGGACAAAGGAGAAGCAAGTGCTACTGCGACTGAGAACTTTATCTGTGAGAAGGCAAAAGCTTTGTACGGCAGCTTTGCAAGTAAACTGCCAGGTATATCAACAGAAAAGGAAGAAGGCTTCGAGGCAAGCAGGGCAGGGTTTAATCATTTTAATAGAAGTGGTATCTATAGTGTTGTAAGGCACAGAGAGGCTGCGATGCTAAGGCAGCTGAGGTGTTGGATGCAGAGTTCCAGAAGAGAATGCAATGCCCGGTCACAAGCCCATGAAAGACTGTCTCACCCTCTTGTTGTGTGCTAATGCAAGTGGGGATTTAAAAGCCCCTTCTCATTGTCCTACACAATAACCCTCCTGTGGTTTATTTGTTTTATTTATTTTTACTTTATATTTTGTATTAATCATTTAAAATGAATATTTTTGGGGTTGTGGAACAAATAATTTGAGTTTCCATTATTTCCTATTGGGAATTCTTTTGGTTTGATATATGAGTGCTTTGGAGTAAAAGCACAATCCGGGAACGATTTATGCTTGCAAACCAAGACACCACTGTACTGTTAGAATTGCAGTTTGCACTTTCTTTCACTAAACTGCCCCTTAATAGTTAAACTGTATTAGTTTTATTATTTTTTAACCTTTTATTTCCAGAAAAGCTACAGAATGAAATGGACCGTGTTGAAGTACTGAAAAAGGAAAATGGAACTGAGGAAGAAAAGGAGGGAAATGAGCAAGAAATGGAGGAAGTTGCTGAAGATGGAGAACAGTCCAGTCCTGACTCCATAAGTACTGAAATGAAAACTTGCCAAATGAATGGAGGAGCAGAGCCAGTTACCTCAAATGTGTCCCTCAAAACCCCCAGCAAGTCACCTTCTGCTAATCGCACTGGGAGGAGGAATCAGGTATTTTAAGCATAATTAATTATTATAGGATATTAAACATTAAACAGGTACACATAATCATTATTCATTTCATTTCCTAACTGACTTTTTTATTCTCTTTCAAAATAACGCATCATTCCCCGGCTAAACTCAAGTTTTCAAGAGTATGAGCTTAATGGACTGACCAGTACAATTGACCACAATATTGTACAAAAATGTATTGATTTGTTGATTTTTGTGTTAAATAGTTTCTTAATTTAAATCTTTTAATTTTAAATATATTTATTTAAGTATTTAATAATTATTTAGGTTATTCTGGACCTAAGCATCAGCAGCAAAATGAAAATCTGGTTTGTAAATCATTTTTGCCCATTGCTGACTTGATTGTAAGGCAGGCTGGCTATAATTTATATTGGGGATTATCTGTTTTTAGGATTGGCTTTGCTAAAGAAAATATCTTTTTATACTTGATTTTTAATTAACATGTATATTTTTCTTATTCAGATACACTAGGCATACATAGTACTTTACATTTGGAGTATGCAGGAAAGGCTGTTGAGGGCACAATGTGAAGCTATCAGTCAGTGATGCTGTGCCTTTTGCTGTGCTGGAACGAGCAACAGCAAATGGTCCATGTGCCCTCTCAATCCCCCCTTTGTCAGCAGCCATGCACATCTTACATTGCCAATTAAAGTGCAGGCCTGTGCTGAAACACTCCTCTGTGGAGGGAAAAACAGGTGTTTCAACCCAACAGCTTGCATTCAGCAGCACTAAGCATGTTTCCATACGTTGAGCTGCCCTGTTGCTGGACTGTCTCACTCCATTATTGATGCTCTCTCCCAGCTGGAGCTACTTCTTTTCTGGAGACAGATGCAAAGCACTATATCAAACACAGCGTCTTTATCAATCTGCCTTCCATCAAAATGCCCTCTGTACTTGTTTCTCTTATTGAGTTTCACATCGGGGGTTAAACTGGACTTTTCTGTTGGCTTCAAGATGGTCGTCTTATGTAACACTTCATATATGCAGAAACTTTTTTTTTAACATTGTTGACCATAGAATTTGTCTACACACATTTGTGTTGTTAACTTTTTGTTTATGTTGCCAAAGTGCTGGTCAACCTAGAGCAAGTGAAGGACTTGAATGGCAACAGTTCACATGTGGTACCTATGTGAGCATGACGCACCATAGAAAAGTAGGAACTATGGCTAAAAGCTCAAAAATAAGTAAAGTCTGAGAATTTCTTAAAACATACGATAAAGCAGATGCAACATATACAAGTTTGATTTAGTTTTCCATGGAATAGTATTATCTTTAGCCTAAGAAAACATCCTCATGTCTATTCTGAAGCAGCAGAACAGACATAAAAACAGCAAACCCTCAAATTTTTCAGAGACCACACTACTTTCTGAGGATGTGTAGATTCTGCTGTACTCGGAATGAGCCAACATTACCATTAACAACACTAAAAGCTTACCATGGAACTAATCATGCTGGTAACTGGATTAGTCTAAGTTAATTTAGCTCTGTTCAGACATTACCAGCTACCGGTACAGATTTGGTAGCTTGCCCTGTCACATTGCTGTGTTAGCTAGATCTGTAAAACTAGTTAATTAATTTGAAATATAATGTTTTATGTGAAAAATACCATCACCTCATCCAAAAATGTTCACACACAGCTTATCTAGAGAAATAAAAATGCTGCTTGGAGTCAAACTGGCAAATGATTAATTTAAAAATTATTTTGCTTTTCTAAAAATCTCTTATTTTAGCCATTGCTAAACACTTACCTCAAAACTATGGGCATGTTTAAAATGCATCAAATCATGAAACAGCGATGCATTCGTTTTTTCTGTGTTAGTAACTGCTTAAACAGAAACTCAGTTCGTCAAGGCATATGTTTCAGAAAGAGTTTTCCCCTGAAGTTACAGAACAGTAATAACATTGCAAATAAGTTAGTCATTATTAATAAATTTAGTAATCATTTTATTTAAAAAGACAAAAACAAAACAACAAAAATACAAATTGCATATATTTACAGAGTAAATTATGGCGAATTCATTGATCTGTTGATCTGTTTTTTTTGTTGCCCTAGTTTTGATTAAGTACTGTTCTTTTCCTGTAGCTCATAAAGAAATAAGTTTTGCTGTTTTACCATAGTTGAGAATTAGGACAACATTGTTTAATGGACCTCAGAAGAGCTTAGCATCATTTGTAATAATTACCCTCTTTGCTGTCTGTGTAAACATCTGAAGGAATTGTGTATCTTTGGCTGAAGGACAAAACATTGTATCATGTGTCATATTGAATTGCCTTAACTGATGTTGCAACAGAATAATTTCCAGTTTTCTTAAGCATCTAAGGACAAAATGGACTACAGTCAAATGAGATTATGTCATACATTTAAATATTGTGGTGAAATATTCGTTTGTATTCTATCATTACATTTGATTGTGGATCAGATATGCAGTGGTGCTGCAGTGGTCAGCTGTTGCTGTCAGTCTGAGGAGATGCTTGTGTCAGCCTGTTGCTTCCATGTTTTCTGGCCTCTGCCAAGCTGCTGCCTGTGTAAGAACAGGTTTTGAGGTTATGGGGATTGTTATGTCTGAATGTCTTAAAGAGATCTCTTTTTCACAGGAAGTGAAAGAACGCTCAACCTTCATCTGCCCTCTGTGTGAAAAGAATTGCATGACCCAGCACCAGCTCACTATGCACATAAGACAGGTACAGACTATAAGTCCCAATTTTAGAATAACACCAGTGTTTAGTGGTGACTTGCATCTAGAATCAGGCAGGTCATGACTAAAACACAACTGGATATGAATCGATGCCATTTAATGCCAAATTGTGGTATATATTTATTTTATATAGTCTTATATGTCCACATATACACATGAATATTTATTTCCAACACTTTGCCATTAGTCTTTACCACCCAAAGTTGAAATGAATAAATTTATTTGCTTTGTTTGCCACACTAACAATATACATTCTTAACAAAAAAAACATGACATAAGTTAAATAAAACACAACTGGATGTTTAGCACATTGAGTGATGTACCATTATTCTACTATATTTTGGTACAGCTGTAGCAGACATGTATATCGGGAGTGCACTCACTTGATTCACATTGTTTACTTCATGAAATCAACAGGCAGATGCGCTAGAATTAAAATAATAAGTTGGAAATTAATACACCCCAACTGTTCTTATTTAGACAGACTGCAATTTTCTACAAAATTATTACTTGTCTTATTTGAAAACTGTAGAAGTTGCAAATACACAGGTGTTAAAACCATGGATCCTGCTGGAATTCACTTAAATTACAAGACACCCTAGTGCAAAACAAATCCATCTTCAACACAGATTAAATGTGTAGTTTGAGTTAAAAAAAAATAAAGGTTTGGATTTCATTGCACTAGAGAATATTTTGCACCAGCCAGTTTTGATCATTTGTGTAGTTAATTGCACTGTCCCCCAAACTCAGATTGATCTATTGCATCACATGTTGTAAGATCTTTAAACATTGTGTTTTGGCTTGTCTTCTAGCACAACACGGACAGTGGGGGTACTGACCACTCCTGCAGCATCTGTGGAAAAGCCCTGAGCTCGGCCAGCTCTTTGGACCGTCACATGTTGGTTCACAGTGGGGAGAGACCCTACAAGTGCTCGGTGTGTGGCCAGACTTTCACCACCAACGGCAACATGCACAGGTGCTGCACTTCTTTACACATGCTGTTCATTTGTAGAATGATGCAATAACACTATATAACTCTGCTTTACCAACTCACCATCAGTAGCACATTGATTCCAACACTGCACAGCAGACTCACTGACTATTAAGAAAGATTTTGAGTTTTGAGTTGAGGTTTTTATTTTTAGATCTTTTAAGTTTTTTACTGGTTCCAATTTGTAAAAAAAATAAGAATAATATATATATATATATATATATATATATATATATAATATAAATAATAATAATATACTAACATTTAATGGAACATGTCTTTATCTTATAGAATATTTGAATATTCAATATATGTTTAATAGAATATTTTAAAATGTTTTTATTCCATAGTTACAGCCTGTCTACATGCATGCACCAGCTCCTGTTTCTCTGTGCATATTCTATAGGTTATACATGTCTGTGTCTCTGTGAGATATTTCTGTTTGCATGCTGTGCTTCAGTGTATGTTTATGGTTGTGTGCCCTAGTCTGTTTCTGGTGGTGTGTCTATGGGATGAGCACAGAGGCTTTCTCTGTGCAGCTGAGACATGCAGGCATTCCAAATGGGGGTGGGAGAAGAAAGACAGTCCGAGTCTGTTTGCGAATGGGTGAGAAAGAGAGAGGGGGGTGGGATTGGTAAAAATGTTCGTAGTATCTTTTAGATGATTGGACAATACTTGGACCATCCATTACACTAATGAACACGGGTAAGATTTTGTGTCAAAATCACGTCATCTTTCATAGTGTGGGAGTGGGTAATATGAACATGTTACCATTATTGTGAAGAGTGTAACCGTACACCATTCAAGTATATCATGGATGCTGCCAGGACTTCAAGAACAGTGTCTTGCTACCCTGGCACTGATCTAAAAATTGGACAGTTTTTTCTTCTCCGAGCACACCTGATTCAGCTAATTAGCTCTTTAATAACTGATTATTAAGTGGCTGTGTTAAAGCAGGGAATACACAAAAATGTGCAGGGCAGAAAGATATACAGGACTAGGGTTGTGAACCACTGCTCTTGCACAGAGAACGATTCATAAACAAATGATTAAGCCAAATTATGCTGTAGTAAATTTTACTGCAGTAAGCCTCTTCTGAGATGACTTTACACTTTGCCATTTCTATTAGCATAAGTGAGGTCAGGCTCTAATGTTAGATTATAAGTTCTGGATCACGGAACAGATTCTCTCCCAATGCTGTGGGGCTTTATACACCCCTCATCGACATTTGGGACTGGGCAAGGTGACGTTCCTGTACAGTTTCTTTGGGGTGGGAGATGTGGCAAAAATATGACTATTATACACTAAGCGATATGATATGTATTTTCCCACCTTGTATTAAGACAAAAATGAGTCACACGTATATTTTTCTATAAAATTACAATTTATTTTTTATTCTTACACTACAGTACACTAAGTTCACTTTATCTGCTCAGAAAATCATATTGTGCCCACAATTTATCATGATAATGGTAAATTTCATCATGTTGCCCTACAGTTATGGTCACTTTCTCTAGTGATTACACAAGTAGTGTGTCTACAGTCAAAACTTGTATCTGCAATAGTGGCACTTTAAAATACCAGCATTGATGGTGTAAAAACAAACCCAATTTAAAGTAAAAGCATAAATCGCATAGTACAAATAGCTGATTGAATGTCAGTCTATAAGCCATCTTATTTAGTCAATTTATTTTTTAGCCATTGAATGAATGAATGTTTTGTCTTTTCCTGTTTTTATTTATATATTTTTGTGAACATTGAATAACAATAATTGTATTAGTGAATTATCATTTGAATGGTAATCACTTTTTTTTATTCATCCATACATTATTTAAACAGCTTGTCTAATTTAGGTATGCAGGAGCCAGACCAGTGTACCAAAGTCTGTCCTCATACACATTGGCAATTTAGAGTAGCCAATCAACCAATAACCAGTACTGACTGAAACATTATGGTTCCCAAACTGCAGTTTTAAAGGTCCAGTGTACAGCATGGTTTGGCTATTTCACTGCTGAAACACACCTGGTTCACTTATCTGTTAATTGCAATGTTTACAGAGTGTGTTGGACACAGGGGCAGATTGTACTGGATAACTGCCCTCCGGGACTGGACTTGGGAAACCATGTTATATACAGCAAAACTGAGATCAATGTAATTTGCTATTACAAACATGTACATAAATAAATAGTTTTATAAAGAGTCACATGGAACAATTAATTATAAAACAGACCAGAGAGAAATTGACTTGAGTTGTGCTCTGAACTAAAAATCAGCTTATTTGTGTTTAACACATTCAACTGTTGGGCTGACCCATTGGCAGATTTTCAGCACCTAGGTGGTGTGTGCTTAACTTATTTTGAGTGTAGCATTAAACATACTCAACAAATCTGTGCATTTAAATAAAAACTGAGACGCTATGTCTTATCCTGAGACTTTAGCTGCTCCTTGTGGTTGCTGTAGTACAGAAGCTTTGCAGATACTGCCTTTAATGTAAAACGCTCTTCATTTAGCTGTGCTCTAATAACACATGCCCCTTGTGATCAGATGTGCAGTTTGACTACCAGTCTGCAGAATCATTGTTATTCTTGTATTGAATAGTATCCTGACTTTAAAAAAAAAAAAATTGTGTGTAAGCCTGATTTGCACTCAGTTTGTGTATTGCTGATGCGCTGAGCCAATCGTGTTTTCACACATTTTTTTGTATTATGTACCATAAAAATGGTTTCAAGTATTGTAGTGTTATATTTCAATCATACATTGTGCATAATGTCATGTAGAGGCTTGTGCCACTCTTAGGGTCTTTACTGTACAGACATAATTTGCTTTGCAGCAGGCCTTTCTCCATAGCCAGTGATGTACTCAACCAGTCAATGCCCCAGTGAAGTTCAGTGAAGATTCAGCTGTACAGCCGTTCCAAAACTCATACTGCTGATATGATCTTATTTCTCACTTAGATCTGTACATCACAGCACCCCCTAGCATTGTTATTGAGGTATTGCGGGAGAGTGCAGAGAAGCCCAGTAGCCACATGTACATTCCCTCCACAAGATACACACAAAATAATCACCATCAATTGCACTTTTATTTAATAGTATTCTCATCCCACCTTGATAAACTGCATCTCTTTTGGATGTTTGTTTTTGAGGTGAAGAGTTTATGAGGCCAGATGACCCATGATGTGAAATGGAACAGGATTCAGGCTGTCAGGGTTGGGTCCACATATGGACGGCCCTCGCTCCATCTCTGCTATTAATATCTCTGACTGCAGAATGTAAAACAAGCTTCTCAGCACTGTGCCCAGTGACATTTATCCTCCCTTTGCTGTCAAACATGTTCAGTCTCAAAGGCAGAAATGCATTAGACCCCTCAAATGTCTTTAACAGTGCCATTTGAATGTTACTTCATTCAAATGGCAGTGTTTCAAATGTATTTCTGATGAAAAATAACACACTTGGCTCTTAATGCACACCTACAATGTCAGTTTTCCCACATTTCCAAGATCATGCTTCTGGGATATGAGAGAGAATATTTTGTTATTTCTATTGTTTGATAACATTTTAATGGTATGAAGTACATTTAATTTAAACACAGTGTAATTCATTCAGTACTAATGCACATTGTTGCTGACCTTGGGTCAATGACACTGGGGAAAGTACATCACAGGCAAAGTCTCACAATGCACAAACCCATAAGCATTTGGAAACAGTTTGTTCTAATAGTAAAACACAGCCAAGTCAGGATCATTTATAGTAACTCACTATTTTCCCCACATCTAAGCCTAAGCATTGGAAGCCTCATATCTGGTGGAACCTGAAAGGTGGGTTTGTTACTGCAAGTTGCTGTAGGGAGGGGGCTGCACACGTTCTAGCATGTCGTAATGCGACTCTCCCGCCACTAACTACTTTCTGGCATCTTAGAGAGAAAGCCCTCTGCTGCCTGCATGCAGACCATGCATTTTCTCCAGCACACTCAACTCAAAGAAAGCATTATCATTATTTAAAGATGTACTAATTCCATCCATTTGGAATCGTTGCTGTGAATATTAGTTCTGTTATTACTAGATATACTAATTTATCAAGATTTCCACAAAATTTGTTGAGGTATAACTAAGTAGTATGTCTACAAGATCATCAACGGATCTACAAGATCTACAAGATCTACAAGATCATCAACGGATCTGCTCCCTGTTACATGACAACACTCATCCAGACCCACACACCCACCAGATCACTTAGATCTACGTTTGGAGATTCCACCCCCAAGAGGAGTCAAACACCACTCCAGACTCTTCTCCTTCATTCTCCCTCACTGGTG
>JBBIGC010000041.1:25448767-25481425 GCA_037576955.1 Lepidarchus adonis | reverse complement strand
CTTGATTGTTTCCTGAACCTGGAAGTCGCTTTGGATAAAAGCGTCAGCCAAATGAATAAATGTAAATGTAAATGTCAACGTGTAACTGTTGCATCAAAAGAATCCTTTTGCTAACTTCAGATGTATTTATAATCTGAACAGAGATTCTTGTTTCATTCATTTTGCTTACCTGTCAATAAGCATTATGTCAGAAGGGAAAGGGGAAAATATTAGGTATTGTTAAACATCCCTTTGCATAGCTTAAAAAAAAGACCAGAGGTATTGTCAGTGAAAATACCTGAAAGTGTGGTTTTGTGTTATGTCTCAAAAAGCGTCCTGTAGTTGGAGATCCTAAAGGCTCATTTTGATCATGGGTGTGATTATTTTTCACTAAGACACTTATGTGCATTTTGATTTCAACAGACACATGAAAATTCATGACAAGGACCCAAACAGTGTTCCAGCCTCTAGTCCTGCATCTCCAAACAAGCGCCGTAGACCCAGTGTCAAGAGGAAGCTGAGTATAGAGGACGATGGGGAGAAAATCGATGAACCACCAAATAAAAAGGCATGATTGTGCAAATTGTTTTTCCATTTTAATTTTTGTTCCAAATCTTTTATCTGAAAATGAAAAGTTCAGAATGCCATTATGGTTACTGGAAAGCTCTCTCACTAATGCCTTGTTTAGATTACAAGACTTTAGCCATGATTTCCAGGCTGCGTTCACTTTGGAAATCCCAGACAAAAGCGTTGGAGTTGTTGTGTGAACTAGCCTGAGGTGCAATAAAAGGTCATTGTGACCTGGTTGGTGACTGGGATTGGATATCTGGCATGCTAGATATCTGAAGAAATCATACACAATGGACAAAGATCAGAGGTTGGATACAACTTTCATGGCATGGTTCACGTCAGTATAGATAAAGTCAATTAAAGTCAGGGCTGGTGTTGATGGTTACATGTGCTAGACAATTATGTCGAAATATATAGAATTTGCCTCCAACTCTCTCTGAAAAGGCGACCACTGGCATAATCCCCCTCCAGATATATATGCAGAGATACATGAGGGAGTACGTGGTTGCATTCAGGAGTTACATGGTTTTGAATTTCCAAAGTTTACGTGTTTAACACTAGATTCCCTTAAGAGCAACAGAAAAGTCTTAAAGCTCTTGTCTCTCATTGTCCGCCCACAAACCCACCCACCGGGTACCCATCAGGTCTGTTTGTGCCTTTTGTTATGCTAATGGTTTGGGGAAAGTGTCTGGAATGGGTTTGAGGATGGTTCCTATTCCCAGCAACAAACCAGCGTTAAAGCTCCAGCTTCCTGGAGATTTTCCAACATTCAAGAACTCCTAGGTGTGAGCTCTATCTAGCCACTAAGTTTGTTGGGGGTGGGCATCACAGCCATAGAGCTATGCTGGTCAGAGCAAATTTGGAGGCTGTATGGTTGACTGCTGTACTGAGATTTGGGGGTTGAACCAGTAGTGTTGTAGTGTGAACACACAGGTAACAGATCAGGTAAATGGTCATATTGTTGTGTGTAAGACTCAAGATCACAGGAACACAAGTCGCCTAGTTTAAAGTGTCAGCGATTTCATAATCTTGGCTAAAATCATGTAGTGTGAACAAGGCTCAAGGAACATTGGAGTAAACCTGCCTTGAATTGTTTATATTGACATTATTGTACAGTATATTTGTAATTCATTGTCAGTTTTAGTTCATTGGATATCTTCTCTGTTCAGGTATTGATGGTGCCTCAGTCAGGAGAACATGGTCCTGTCAAACATGAGGAAGAACTGTTGCATTGTCCGATTTGTTTCAAGACGTTTATCTGTAAATATGGCTTGGAGTCACACATGGAAACACATCCTGACACTACACTCAGGTAGGGACAAATACTGTGTGTATTATCTGCAGAATAATTTAAATGTTTCATTTATTATTTATTTCTTACTCCCTTTAGTGCAGCATTTTTTTTAACATTACTTTGACCAGAAAAGTTTTTGTTCACAAGCTTTTTTGATGTTCTAGGTGTAATCTCTGTTGTATTACCTTCCGCACGCATCGAGGCCTTCTTCGCCATAATTCAGTTATTCATAAGCAACTGCCCACAGATCCCACCGGAAAACCCTTCATCCAGAACAACCCTTCAATTCCACTAGGTTTCAGTGATCTGTCCTTTATTGACTTCTCCTGCCAAAAATTTCCCCAGATTGCACAGGTTAGACTTACACTTGGACCAAGAACCAGAGAGATATAAATACTTCAAATATTTGTCTTGATACGTTATGAAATTAAACATTTAAACTTTTTTTTTTCAGGTTTGGTGTGAGACAAACCTCCGACGCTGCTCCAGCAAGTTCCATAGGTTTGTTTGTGAAGTCTGCAACAAGGCTTTTCCACTCCAGGTTTCTCTGGATCTACACACAGCCTCGCACAATTCCAATGCAGACATCTGTGCTGAACCCCAAAAACAAGAAAATGACTCTAGAGTAGATGCTTCTCAACACCCCAAATCTGCGGATTTCAGTGAGGCAGCTGAACCAACACCACGTAAGGAGCCACATGCTGTAAATGGACAGAAGGATTTCATGGAGTCCCTTGGTCTTCAACTTTCTTCACTGGCAAAACCTGAGCGCTCTGAGGAGGAGATGCAGTTAGAAATTTTAGACAGCATACGTTTTATTCATGTTGAGACCCCTGCAACAAATCTACCTCAAGAGACCAGTAGCAATCTTGGCATCTGTCTTCTAGACTCTATCCCTATTCAAGGCTTGAACAAGAGCACTGGACTTAGCTTCCTGTCGTTGCAGCCGCTTCAGGGAGGACTTGTCAACAGTGGTTTGGTTGTTCGTCCAGTGAGTCAAACAGGAGTGGAACTGGCTGACATTCAGCAAATCCTTAAGATGGCTGCTTCTCAGGTGTCTTTACCACTGCTTCCAAAAAGTCCTGGAAGTCCTCTACAGGCTGACCCCAAACAGGTTACCCCTCTCAAACCCAAGCCATTGGTGACTCCTCGATCCAGCATGGGAACCTCCACAACACCTCCACCTGTAATGAATGCCCAGCAAGCCTCTTCTGGTTGCATCAGCCCGGGCTTACCACCCCCTGCAGGCCAGCACCCTCTCACTTCCAAGCAGTCATCAAACTCCTCATCTTCAACCTCTTCCTCTCCTACTAACTGGGAGAATACCCATCTGGGGACAGATGGAACTGAGGTGACAACTTTGACATTCAATCTAACTGCAGCAAATATTAAGCAGGAAGAGAATGGAAGTAAAGAGAAAGAAATAAGAGCATCGAGTGGCAAAAAGATCCCAAAGACAGAATACCCTTGTCGCTTCTGTACACAAGTCTTCTCCTTCCCTGGAGGCCTTCAGGCACACATGCGGCATCACTTAGGAACCTCTCCATACCAGTGTAGCATCTGTACCTATGCTGCTCCAGACAATGCCACGTTAATCCGCCATTTACGAACACACAGCGGTGAACGGCCATATGTCTGCCGCCTCTGTCACTACCCTTTTACTGTCAAGGCCAATTGTGAGCGTCATTTGCGCAAGAAACACATGAAAAACACTCGAAAAGAGATAGAGAAAAACATTGAATATGTTACCACCTCAAGTACAAGTGGTTCGACAGGTGGTACTACACTGGACCTCTTGGATTCGGCTGGTACTGGTAACACATCCTGCCGCTATTGTGGAGAGGACTTAAAGAGCTATAGGGCTCTCCAGATTCACCTGAGAACTCACAATGGCTGCCAGAAGAAGCCGTTTGAATGTCGCCAGTGTGGAGCAGCCTTCCTTGCTAAAAGAAACTGTATTCATCACTTGCTTAAGCAGCATCCAAGTGTTCCAGAGAAGGAGATCGAGGAACACATTAACACTTTTGATCCTGCCACAGTTGCCTCTTCTGTCCAGATGAGCTCTCCTGCTCCAACCTCAAATGGGCTTTCACTCACTGTCCCTGCAAAATCTAGCAAACAGGAACTTGACAACTATTCTGGAGCTACTGATCAAGAGCAGCCTTTGGATTTCTCCAGCAAGTCTCTGAAATCTATTGCCTCAGATATAAAACCTGAGGTTGTGTCTTCCTCTCTGTCGTTATCTGATGACTGCTCTATGGAGCCCATTGATCTCTCCATTCCTAAAGGTCCTGAAAGGAAGAAATTACAGCGAGAATTAGTTGATAACACATCGCTGTCTCAAAAGGAGATCAAGAAAGAGGTTACTTCTCCAAGCATAGACATGTCTTTTGGGAAGGTCTCTGGTGTCCATGCATCTCTTCCACTCTCTATCCCTGCCATTGCCTCCACTCTCATAAGTGACTTGGCCAAGCCCACCACACGCTTGAAGCCATTGCTGCCCAAACCAGTTGCTGTCTCCAACACACCAGAGATGCCCCCTTTGGCCTCCATTGCCCAAATTATCTCCTCTGTGTCTGCTGCCCCAGTACTGCTCAAAACAGGAATAAACACTGAGAAAAGTGATGGATTAATGGGGAGTGAAACACTAAATGACAAAAAATGTTCCAGTGGCACTGCTAGTCCTGAGTCCACCTCTTTTAGTGGTTCTGCATTTGATTCTTCAAAGAGAAGAGGAAAGAAAAGGTCCTTCAAGGAGGCAGTGTGCAGTCCTGTCGCTGCAGCCGTCAGTGGGATTGACCTAGAGTCCAGCGGAGAGTTTCCAAGTGTAGAGAAAATGCTGGCCACTACTGATGCAAATAAGTTTAGCCCATACTTGCAGCCCAGTCAGGTGGAGTCATTGAAGGAGGAACTAGAGAAAGACAAACAGTCTGCCAGTGAAGAAGAGAAGGAAGAAAAAGAGGATAAGCAGAAGGTCCAGTCACACAGTAGAGGGAAGAAGAATGCCTATTCAAATTCCATACAGAAAATGAAGTGTCCCTACTGCCCACGGGTGTTCCCTTGGACCAGTTCCTTACAGAGGCATATGCTTACACATACAGGTCAGACATCACTATCATAGAACTTAAAGAATTTAATTTAGCATGATTTAATAAAATAGAACCAAATTTATTCATTTTTGTTTCATGTCCATATAAACATAACTGCATTTATACTTTAAAGTCAAAATTTTTCTACAAATAAAGTGTACCCTTAGTCTAAGCCACAGCAGAACATGTTGAGATAAATCATTTGGTAGAAATTAGAAATCAAATGTACAATGTGGTATAAATGAATGGCTTCATGAACATTAATGGGATTTTTCTGTTTCTCTTAGGCCAAAAGCCATTCCCTTGTCCTCAGTGTGATGCATTCTTCTCCACCAAATCCAACTGTGAGCGACACCTTCTTCGCAAGCATGGCGTATCAAATCGCAGCATGTTGCCGAACACTGGTTCACATCTCAGACCCAAACCTGATGAAGGATCACAGGGGAGTACAGGTATGAACCGCATGGTCCTGTATGCACTTTTTGATATTATTGGAAGATCCATCTAAAAGTTGTTTATTGTAAAATGTGTCATTCTGCTGCCTTTTGAAAGCTTTTAACAAATCTTTGTTAATTTGTTTGCAGAGGGTGTTTCTGATGCAGATAATGCCGTGGTTGGAGATCTTGTGTTTTCTAGAAAGGATGAGGAAAGCACTGCTTATGTGGCAGAGCAGCCCAAGCACATAGATCCAGAACAAGCAGAGTGCAAGAAAGATGTGGGAAGCTTACAGTCCATCGAGTGCAGTCACGTTAATGTGGATATGAGTGAGAGTGATGACTCTCAGAGCAATAAGAGTCTTGATATGAACTTTGGTAGCAAGCTTATAGAATTCAAGCTATCAGGAGCTGAGCAGCAGCAGCAACCTGAGAGCACAGAGCCTACAGTGGAGCCTGAGACTGCTTCATCAGAGGAATTTCCTCACACTTGTAGTACTTGCAAAAAGACCTTCCGTCATGCAGCTACCCTCAACCGGCACCAGAAGATTCATTTTCAGGAGAATCAGCAGGAGGACTGTAGTAATAAAGAGAGGCCTGAGCCTTCAGAATCTAACCAGGTCACCAACACCAGCATCTCCCCTGGAAATGTGGTGGAACAGCAAATGACAATTGCTGAGAAAGAAGAGAGCAGCAGTGTTGTGGAGAATGGAGCAGATGATGAGGAGAAAGAGGGGCTGAAAGAGGAGAGAAGCGATGAAGAGGAAGATAGTGGCTCCTCAGAGCTTAGAGGTTTGGAGGAGGAGATTGAGTCTCCAGGAGGTAAAACTGACAAGAGGAAGAAGATATGCAGTGTGTGCACCAAACGCTTTTGGAGCCTGCAAGACTTGACCAGACACATGCGTTCACACACTGGTAAGAGCAAATATTAACAATCATTGTTTGGCTTGCTACCGATTAATAATCTCAGGCCAATTTCTTAGGACTGGCAATGCATGATCATATGATTAAAGAGCATTGAACAGCACAGATTCTTAACAATGTGCTAAATGCTTGTCTGTTAATTGACTTTTTGACTTATTACCTCATCACCTACAAGTATCTGTTAGTATTTAGTCCATACAAAAGTAATGTATTTTTTTACGTAGTTCCTTTTGTCATTTCATGACATTTCTTGCAGGAGAAAGGCCTTATAAGTGCCAAACATGTGAACGGACCTTCACATTGAAGCACAGCCTGGTGAGGCATCAACGTATCCACCAGAAAACTCCAGGCAGCAGAGGAGCTGAGGGGGCGGATGACCCTGAAGAGGCTGCTTGTACTGCTGATGGAGATGAGCTTCACTGTTCTTCTGGAAGTGAGAGCGAGGGAACTGCTCCTATCAAGAATGCAATAGAGAGTAATGAATACACACCCCAGACAGATGAAGGTAAAGAACAAGTAAAAGAGGAATCTCCAGAAAAACATCAGAAGCTGGACAATGATACTGGCATCAAAGAAACGAAAGATTCCACAGTGGTGCCTCTAAAGGAGTCTGAAACGAAGGAGCCCCAAGAAGAGGAATCTAAATTAGAGGAACCTCATATCGACCCCCAACCCTCTGGTAGTCCAGAACCCAAAGAGATGGGTGCTTCCAGTCTTACAGATCACCATGAAGCTGCAGAGAAGCCAGTTTTGTAAGGAGGCTGACCAGGCATATGGATTAACTAATAGTGATTCTGTGCCATACTTCAATGACCTTCCACAAACACTAAAAGACAAATGGTATTCACTATTAATTGCATCATGCAGGCTTTGCCATGCATGAAATATCCAAAACTGGAGACTCAATGAATTTTCTCTCAATGCCTTAATATTTTTTTTCTGAGATTTGGATCAACATGTAACTGGACAATGTAATTTTAAATCAAGTGTATATGATTGTGTTTTTTAATTAATCATATATAAGACTTTATATCAAATTTGTAAGTTTTGTATGTTGATTTATATAATCACCATTTATAATATCATTCTTAAAGTCAATTCCAGTTTGTTTTTAGTCTTCGTGGGTTTCACTCAGATGGCATTCTACAGATGAAGTGCCTGAGACCTTTTCACTTTGGAATTCTGAGATTAGGCCTCTTCATGTTTTGGGGGAATTGTTGTAGCTCAGTAGCCTAGTGTACTTTTTCACTTGGAATGATCATTGGTCAGTCGTTTATTGGCAATATTTGCCTGTTGTGTACATTTTCTTCTCTCTTGTACTTCACTGATAAATGAGGCTCTCCAGAGTGATCATAGGTGGCAGTTGAGACAGCTCCCCCTGGTGGTTTGGGGTGTAAAGCCTGATATTATGATGCTGCCTATGGGCAAAATTTTGTGCTACCACACTTAATTGGGAAACTAGTGGAAGTGTGCAGCCCATTTACAATGTATACATTGACAATGCCCATATAATCCCATTACTGTCTGGTCAGTTGAAGTTTGCCTTGTCCTCTGTTCACATATTTCATCCAGAAACTGCATTGCTGCAGTTAAGCAGAATAGGTCAAAGCAATTGTGCTTGACCACAGTCTCCCACAAAGTGGTATTAGTAGGCCATACAAGCACTTAACCACGGCTGCTGTGTCTTTGCTTTCTGCCACATTTTGTACTTAATTACATTGTGAATCAAAGATACTTTTTATGTGTTAGTACCGTGCTGTTTGTGCTTGATCCCATGGGTTTTATACTTGACAATTGCCCTGCTGTCATTTGCCTTACCTACTACAACAGTGCTGATCACATTGGTGCCTACACTTCAACACTTCCTACATCTGTTAGTACCTCAGCAGTTAGCAAATCTAATCTTGATGGTATTTAACTGACTACAGGTTAAAGCCTATTGTCACTTCTACGTTGCAGTTGAACACGCTTCACCCCAATCCTTGATGGAATGCTGTATCTCAGAGCCAAACGTAACTATGCAATGCTATAGATGAGCAAATAACTAGATTGGAGAGGATGTCAGAGTTAATCTCAGTTTGCAACAGGTCTCCCAGGGCCAAACCATGTGCTGGTTCTCACTGATTCTGTACAAGTTTCTCCAGCTGGGCTTTAAGGAACAGCATAAGGAAACACAACGAACAGATAAGTCACTATATTTGCGGAAACAAATCATTTTTCCTACATTGGTGTGTTCATGAGATTTGTACTTGCTTATGGTTCGTTGTGTATATCAACATTGGAGAACACACTGTATATTTTATGTATTTATTGATGATTTTGGAGGCTGTGGTCAAATCCATGGGAACTCCCATGTGTGCTACAAGGAGAATCAACAAAAAAGGTGACTGTAGCATTGAACAATCTTGAAGAGAATCTTTATATTATCAGTTATTTTATGGCTCATAATTCTGCTGCCTGAACTCTTTGCCATATATTTTTTGTTTGCATTAATGCAGCCCCCCCACCACCACTTGTGCATTAACTAAATATGTAATTGTTACTAAACCCTAAGCGGTTTTGGTCTAATTTGAATTAGTAGTAGTAGATGTTTTTTCTTTTCTTTTTTTGCATGTCTAATTAACTTGGTGGTTACCAATTCTTCTCTTTCTCAGGGGCTTTTCAGATTATGCATATGTGAAAAAATCTGTGCTTTGTGAGCAGAATAGTCGTTCTCATTTCTACAGCAAACAAAGCAATCACTACAGTTACTACATGTAAATGAATGTGAATTTCTTCAGGAAACCAGCTGCCTTTGGCTTCATCTCAATGCTGTACTTACTGTCTTTATTTTTTTGCCCTGCACGTTTTTAACCCTTCAGCTGTTTCTGTTTTATCACTGTCAAATGACTGCATCTGTCAAAGGGATTGCACAAGTTTGTCACATATTTGTTCAGTTTTAGAAAGCTAATTTTTCCAGCCCTGTTATTTGAGTAAAATTATTCAAACAATAAATACACACTAAGAAAGAGTGAAAATATGTTTTGTTTTTTTAAATGTTCTTGTTGAGGTTCTGTTGCCACAACAAGTTATTTCTGTGCATAAGTATGATGGGCCATTTTTTATTCTGTAATGGGATTGTTATGTGGGAGAAAAGTTTTTACACACTCTAAAGGAAGGCTGCCTAATAGGAAGACAAATTAATAAGAAAATGGACAACATTGGGGTGAATAAATGTATGATTTAATCATACAACCCCTAGCAAAAAGTATGGAATCACCCATCTCAGATGATGTTCATTAAAATCTTTAGTTGTGTAGAAAAAAAACAAGCACATACATGCTACAAAACTATTGTCACTCAACAATCCAACCGTGTGGCTGTATAAAAAATGCTTAAAAAACAAAAAGAAAGATAACTATAATCAATGACAACTGTTTTAAAGAACAAACAGAGGGAAAAAAAATGGAATCACACAAATCTGAGGAAAATTATATGGAATCCCCAAATAAAAACACTACTAGTACTTTGTTGCAGCACCTCTGGCTTTTATAACAGCTTGAATTCTTGGAGGCACGGATTTAACTAATGACAAACAGTTTACTTCATCAATTTGTTTCCAGCTTTGTCTTATTGCAGTTGCCAGATCAGCTTTGCAGGTTGGAGCCTTGTCATGGACCATTTTCTTTCATTTTATATTATATTTTATATTATATTCGGATTAAGATCTGGACTATTTGCAGACCATGCCGTTGACATTATATGTCTATCCTGGAGGAATGTTTTCACCGATTTTGCCCTGTGATGCATTATCATCCTGAAAAATGATGCCAGCGTCACCAAACATCCTTTCAATTGATGGAATAAGAAAAGTGTCCAAAATCTCAAAATAAACTTGTGCATTTATAGAAGATGTAATGACCTCCACGTCTTCCATACCTTTACCTGACATACAACCCCATATCATTAATGATTGTGGAAATTTGCATGTTTTTTTCAGGCAGTTGTCTTTATAAATTTCATTGGAATTGCACCAAACAAAAGTTCCAGCATCATCACCCTTCCCAATGCAGATTCGTGCTTCATCACTGAATATAACTCTCATCCAGTTCATCCATCCGCAGTCCAAGATTGTCTTTCTTTGGCCACTAAAACCTTGTTTTTTTCTGTTTAGATGTTAATGATGGTTTTCGTTTGGCTTTTCTGTATGTAAATCGCTTTTCTTTTAGGCAATTTCTTACTGTCCAGTCACAGACATTGACTCCACTTTCTGCCCATTTGTTCCTCATTTGTTTTGTTGTGCATTTTTCAAGGCAAATTGCTGTTTTCTGTCTTGACGCTTTGATGTATTTCTTGGTCGACCAGTACGCTTCCCTTTCACAACCTTTCCATTTGACTTGTACTTGGTCCAGATTTTAAACACAGCTGACTGAAAATGTACCTTCTTGAAGAAGTTTGATAATCCTCTCCTTTGTTTCAACTGACATCTCTCGTCTTGGAGCCATGAGTTATGTCAATCGTCTTGGTTCAACACCACTAAAGTGTGCAAGCACTCGTTTTTAACTGCAGACTAATTAGCAGTTGTAATCAGATAGAGGTGTTTGTTTTAGAAATGCAAAGTGCATGGTGATTCCATATAATTTTCCTCAGATTTGTGTGATTCTATATTTTTTCCTCTTTAAAGCTTTAAAACAGTTGTCATTGACTATAGTTATCTTTCTTTGTTTTGTTTTGTTTTTAAGTGTTTTATACAGCCACAAGGTTGGATTGTTGAGTGACAATAGTTTTGTGGCATGTATGTGCTTGTTTTTTTTTTTCTACACAATTAAACATCTTCTGAGATGGGTGATTCCATACTTTTTGCCAGGGGTTGTATATTCAATGATCCACTGACAGGTGAAGTGAATAATTTCATAAGTTTTCTTTTGTCATTTCAACCATACACAGTTAGCTCTGTACATAATGAAACGAAACAACATTCCAAGACCGTTGTGCTACATAAAACAGACACCAGAGAGTGCACTAAGCGCAAACATATACAGAAGATCTGAATCAGAAGATCTGAGCCTTCTAATCAATATTTTTGGAGCTTTAAGGACAAAGAATGCTATTTATATTTTCATATATTTATTTGTATTTATTCTACTGTGTTATAACGTATTAGTATTTATCCTGATGCGTTTTAATTTATTTACATTTATTCGAATATATATATAATATAACGCTATTAATGTACAGAAAAACACAAAACAACATTAATCAACATGTTTTAATCACAAGTACGTCAGTTTCTTTCTCCGTGACCTTTGCCACGTGGGAATTTTCACCATGGCGTGCTCCATTCTCCATTCCAGTAGGTGGCGTAAAATGCACCTTACAGTTGGTTTGCCAATCGCCATTTAAACATAAGAAGAAGAAGAAGAAGTCACGTGGGGGTGCGACACGGTGACGCCATTGCGATTTCGGTTTCCCCTGTCGGCACTCGGCAGTGTTACACACGTTGTCATCAGCGCGTGAGTGGATTTGTGGCTGTGGAGTTTCTTTCAAATTTTAACACAAGTTTGCTTGTTTTTATCTCGTTGCTTTCCGGAATGAACAGTATGAGCTGTGCAGAGATGTCGCAGATAGTGCCAGGCCAGTTCGACGACGCGGAGGAACCAGGCAGGTGGGTTTAGAAGCTAACAATGTTAAAACTGTTAGCCGTGTGCTAATAGCGTCGATACACGAAGCTGTTCTGACTAAAAATTCGGAGCCACGTTGCTGTAGCTGCTGTTGTGTGTTATTCTATCTTGTCGGGTATTTATGCTCAGTATTATTTTGTCTCACAGAAAGCTGTGTTGTCAAAGTGTTCAGGGTTAAATTCATCTTACAACATGTTTACTAAGCTCATGCTAAACCGACTGAGGTTCATGGAGGTAATAATACAGATCTGATATCCCCCAGTGACTCAGACTCCAGGCCTCGAACACTGGAAAACACCCAGAGTGGAGTGAATTTACAGCCCTTGTCTCTTGAAGCTGCTCATCAAGAAGAGGAGGAGGAGGATGATTATGATGATGATGATGATGAAGAATGGGACTGGACTGAGTCACCTGGAGATTTTACTAAACGTTACACTGCAATGAGGGCTGGAGCCAATCAGCAGGTTTGATCTATAAAGATAATAGTGTTCAATTTCTATCCAAAATTCCATTCAAACTTTTAAAATAGTAAAAGCTTTATTTGAAATTGCGCAATATGAACAAAATAAAGTTTGATGTCAGATTTATTGTTGGTTTTTCAATGTAATAGTTATTTTCTCGATTTGTTTTTATCAATTTTATCAGTTACCCATATGAACAGTTTAATCTGTTATATATTATTAAAAACATTAGGAAATACTAGGTTTTGTTCCAGCTGCGGTTTCCTACATAATTCAGTTTAGCCCTGACCTTGATGTATTCATTTTGAAACTTTGATGGATTCGTTTAGGTTCACTCAAAGAAGACAATCTCACCCACAATGCACACTGACCTAAATATTTGAGTAAATCTATCACACAGAACTTTAAAGTTCAGAAACTTTAATCATGTATGCATTTATTGTACAGCTTTTTTACATGTCCTGTTGGAAATAAGTCAAAAGAGAAAAGGGTTTAAGCCCTTGCTAAATCAGTTCTTAAATACACAGTGTGGAAATTCTGTTCTTGTATATTAAAGAATGAATATTTTATTTCTTCAAAATACTTTCTTTGAAAATACTTTTCATCAAAGAACTTCAGTAAATTATGTTGCATTAAATAGTACTTATACTTATATATGCTATTGTGTTCTATTCTGTTGTGATGTGTTCTGTCTATTTTGTTTCCAGGCTAATCGACAGAAGTCAAAATCTGAAAAGATGTCTACTCCATCAGACAAGGTTCTGAGGAAGTTTGAACACAAAATTAATCTGGGTAAGGTCAGCATATTCCTTCCACATAGAAAGAGGAAGTTGGCTTAGATTAAATTTATTCAAAAAAATGCACTCTTCTGGTGGCCAAACCTTTGTTCTTGTTTTTGTTTCCAGATAAACTGAATTTTGCTGATTCCGTCATCAACAAAGTCACTGTGATGCAAAAACAACGAGAAGCAGACACGTTAGTGAAATTTTCCCCATTTGTTTTGAGTTTTGTAAAGGAAGATTTCTCAGTTTATGTAGACAACTTGAACCCAAACTCAAGCCTGTACAATAGGAAAAGAGCAGAGGGAAGTTCCTATTGAAGTCGTCAACTTTGGGTTTTCTGACTGAGACAGCCTGCTTGGTGAAATAGCCCCAAATACCAAATATTTTAATTTATTATATATTTAACCATGCTGTTTCCAGTAGAATTCAAATTATCCCAGACTGCTAAAATAATATCTTCTTTTGTTGGTGCAGATATCGAGTAAAGGATAAATCTGACCGAGCTACAGTGGAACAGGTATGTGGCCTCAGTTCTGTCATAGGTTAACAGTTAAACTACAGGAACGTTTTATTGAAGCAAATTCATTTGTGTAGGTTTTGGACCCTAGAACACGGATGATTCTCTTCAAAATGCTCAGCAGAGGAGTCATTTCTGAGATCAATGGCTGCATCAGCACAGGCAAAGAGGTAGTTATGAAGAAACCTCTTATTTGTAGAAGTTATGTAAAGTTATGAATATGTTGAGTTGAGCTTTTCTGAATGTATTGTAGTTATCAGTCTGCTGCATGTCATTAAAATGAGACTTTACTCAGATGGTAGAACTGTGATTTTGTGAGGTAGCCTACACAAGGGATCGAAGATGTTGCATAATTTCAATAAAAGTGGAGTTTCTTTACCACTGTGACTTGTGTTAATAACAGTAACTTTCACTAAAACTACTGCAGCAGAAAATGGAGAAGTAATTGGTGGAAATTGTGTGTACAACAACCCGAAAATGTCTTGGAGGAAATGCGTTACTGTGTCACCGCAATGTAGTTATATTTCTGTAGAGGTGCTTTGGTGTAGGGAACATTTTAAAAATACATTTTATTTTATATATATATATATATATATCTACTTTAAGGCATCACCCTGTTTATGTTCACATCCCCACAATGGCCAGAGCAGGGCTAAACGATGGGTTGTTTTTATGTTAAAATTTCTATTTGAAAACATGCTATTTTATTTATGCATATACATGCAATATGTCATTATGAATATAGCAGCTAATATTTGAATTCTAATCTTTTCTCATTTTCAGGCCAATGTATACCATGCTACCACAGCCAAGGGAGAAAGTCGGGCCATTAAGATTTATAAGACGTCCATTTTGCTTTTCAAAGACAGGGATAAATACGTCAGTGGAGAGTTCAGGTAAGACAGATTTCCATATATGGAGCTTTTAGTTCGCTCCACTGGCTTCACACAGCTCACTAATTCTTAACCAAATGCTCTTTAGATTTCGCCATGGCTACTGTAAAGGTAACCCAAGGAAGATGGTTCGGACCTGGGCTGAGAAGGAGATGAGGAATTTGATCAGGTGGGGTATTACCACAAGTCCATGTTCAGAGATAAAAATGCATTTCACACCCATGTTACATATGCATGCGTTCTCTGTTCAAGTCCAAACGTTGTGCAATTCAAAGAACAGAAACATCATCTTCTACATAGAGGGTGTTTCACAAAGCTGGATTTCTTGGCTTAATCATTTAAACCTTAATTTGAGAAATATCCAATAGGAATTTGCTTATTGAGCAGACTTTACCTTTAGCTTAAGTTACCTGCTATACCAAGAAATTCTCATTTGTTTTTTTATTGGACAGCATGATATGGCATGGCACAAATAGTCACATCTTGGCTGAATTTGTTTAGGGGTTCAAAATAATGCAGACAATTGATTTATCACAGAAAACCCACATTTTGCTAGTCAGTTCCAAAAAAATAAATTAAAGACTCCTCATTGAACATTTTTAAAGTTTATTCATTACTTATGTATAAAAGTCAATGTGAATGGGAAATTACAACGCACTGTTCCTTCCACAATGGGGTATTTTTAATTGAAATCTGTTCAGGGGGGTCTCTGAATCAGTTGAGTGTTTTCTCTTGATAAATAAGGGTGGTAGAGGTGGTGGAAGGTGTCTCTGCCTGTTGGTATAAGAATTTAGGGTAATACTTCACTTAAGGCTAGTATACATAAAGCTTTATGGTCAGTCTGAGTATTTAGTTGTGAGGATTTGTTCTCGAACCTCTTTGACGCTCAGTACTTTCACTAGGAAGCTTCTGTTAGGAACTAGATCTCAGGGACTCAATTCAACACAAAAAAGGAAGGTATTTGCATGACCTGAAAGTGACTAGGGTATTTCCCCCAGGATAAGCCGCCACATATTAGTGAGTTTTACAAACCTATGTATTGGGTGTGGCTTGCTTTAATGAGACGGCATTTAAAAACATAAACACATTCGCTTAAAGTATAATTCGGTGCACAAAAAGATGACACCCCCAAATGATTAGTTAATTTTAAATGTCCTGGTTAATGCAGCAACAAACTGTTTGAAAAGCAGCACAAAGCCAGATCAGTGATGATGTTCTGTCATTTAAATGCCGCTGCCGCATCCAGCCTCTCTTTCAGGCCTTTGCTATATTACATAAGGTCCTAGTGTATAATACAAGCTGGAAAAAAGCTAAATTTAACAGAAATAAAAAAACAAAAGTTTATTGTTGGCTGGGAAAAGTTGAGTTTTTAATTTGGAGGGTGGGGGTACTGCAGTACAGCGATGTCTATCATCTATATACATGTGAATTCTTCATAAAATTAGCAACACTGAAATGCAAAAATGGTTAGGCTTTTAATCCTTTAAAATCATCTGTGTAATCATTGATGTCGGACATGATTTCATCACCGGTATTACTCTTGGATATTACAGATGTTGCTTCGGGAAAGCAACGACCTGGTGCTTAAATTCTGCAGCATAGTTCTTGTGTTGCGGCATGATATCGATCAGCTCAAAATTGTATAAATTGTACACGCACGCTACAGTATAATGTCACTACTGGTATAGATGCTTTTAATTCATTAATAGTGCAGCTAATAAAATGGGGCTGCTTATCTTAATGTTTTAAAACTTAAATTATCATTTTCTGCAACTCAGAATGGGGCGGCCTATTATTTGGAGCAGCTTATTGTTGGGGAAATGTGTTGTGTGTCATTGTCACACACTCAGTTACACAACTAAATGCGACATCTGCATTTAACCCATAATACGTTCACATGTGGAGCAGCGGGCAGCTATCAACAGCGCATGTGGAGCAGTGTAGTGAAACGGTACCAGTACTCAAGGGTAACGCAGTGGTGCTCGGGTCGGGACTCAAACCTGCCCTTTGCAAGGGCAAGGTCCTAACCACTAGGCCACCACTGCCCAAGCAGAACTCTCTTTATTCTCCGGTTGCACCAGTATTTGAGCCTGGGTTATGCTCACGATCTTCACATCAGTCTCAGTATAAAATTAAGAAAAAAAAACAAAAGTAAAGCACACTTTTTCTGCTAAATCGACTTTCCTAAATTCCTAAAATTTTGACTGCCTTCAAGTCAAATAACAACCGACGTATGAGTGATAGCTTGGCCCATCATTTAATAAACCTTTCATAACTGGCATGAACCTGCATTAAAAACCTGTAAAAACCTGCATTTATCCTAAAACTGATTCTTGTTTTGTTCAGTCCCATGCAATTCAATTCTCAGTTCTGAAAAAGCTTTGCCATCATTGTGTTTTTGTTTCAAGACTTCAGATGGCAGGGATCCCCAGCCCAGAGCCCATCATTCTCCGGAGTCATGTTCTGGTCATGGGTTTCATTGGAAAAGATGAGATGTATGTACACAGCCATATATTTTTGCTTCCTTTTCATCATTTTAAAAGTAAATTTAATGAATTTTTTTTGTTCATGACCACTTGTGGTGATTACCCTGTAAACCACTATAGAAAGTGACTCCTCACCTGAATGTATCTGTATGTCGCAGGCCTGCTCCTTTACTGAAGAATGCTGCACTGTCTGAATCCAAAGCTCGGGAGCTGTACCTACAGGTCATTCACAACATGAGGCTGATGTATCAGGACGCCCGTCTGGTCCATGCTGACCTCAGCGAGTTTAACATGCTGTAAGTCACACTGAGGAACCACTCAAAGGTTCTACGGCTCATGCATTGCTTATCATTTATAGTTGTTGTCCAAAAAGTTCAACAAAAAGCTTATCTCCAACTATGACTGCAACAAAAACACATCACGACCATGCTTGGGTGTTAGGTAATAATGCTGTGTTGGTCCTCAGCCAGCACTGCCACCTCCAGCCCTATGCTACATGTCTCTGACTTGTCTCTCCGTCCTGTTTTAGAGGGTTGTGATAGAATACATACTGGTTGGTTAAATCAGCCGTACTTTCCCTTGCAGGTATCACAATGGAGACGCTTACGTTATTGATGTTTCCCAGTCTGTGGAGCATGACCACCCTCATGCCTTGGAGTTTCTACGCAAAGACTGCAGCAATGTCAATGGTGGGTGTGTTAATCGATTTACACTGGCTTTGGATAACTGGTTTCACACCACTAACTTTTACTGTGTTTTTGGGTCCGTTTAAATTCAGTGCATATACATTTTGGAGAGAAAATCATTGCAGCGATGAGCGTATTGAAATTCTCAGCATAACCTGTATTGCTCATTGTAAGGGGAATTCCAGTCTAAATTTGCTCAACTGAACAAAATGAAAGCTTGGTAGATAGTTATATGCAAATGTTTGGCTTTTTTTCTGATTCACATCCTGCACAGAGAAAACACTTGTATATTGTGTGTACAGGGGGTCAGCAAGTTATGTCAGGGTTTGGTTCCTCTGAGTGTGATGTTACTCAAATTACTCAAACGTAAGTGGGAACTCATGCATGTAATGATGCTGCAGTGGCATTATTGAACAGCAGTGTTTTATTAACAGCTGCTGACATGTATAACCAGTCTCATATTACAGTGAAGCATTTAGGAAACGTTGCTCCAGATAGAAATGCTCTTTTTAATACTTCAACATACACCACAGCAGTAAACACATTGGAGAGGAGACCACACTGAAGGTGCCTTAGCACAGTGCACTATTAACTCCCCATCTCACCCACCAACACACATGAACTCATATTCAACACTAACAGTGAATAAAACATAAACATCTCAGCAATAACAGCACATGGGGAAGAGCTGAGTACAGCCCCCCTTTCTCCCTTCCTTCCCTGCACACCTGTACACACACACACACTGCACTACTACCCCCCCCCCCCCGTTCCCCATTCAACACTAATGATGAATAAAACAAACAATAAAGCAAAAACAACACAAAACCTCCTTCTCCATGCAAGCAGCAGGCTCACAGCACACACTGCACGTGCTGGCGTATTATCATAAAGCATTTAGCAGGGGTTCGACTGCGTTCTACTACGGTATATGTCCGTAAATATGCGAATAAAAGAAAGATAGCCAGTGATGTAATCACGTAAGTCTATATATATATAAATATATATATATATATTTTTTTAAATATGCTAATTTACAGTAAACATTAATTGTGCAATCAATTTTGCAGATAAATTGCTAAATTTGCCATCCTATTTTTGATTATTTTAGTTAAATAATAATGCATCATTTACTATTTTGTCTTTTTTACTTTCTTAGACTTCTTCCAGAAGCATAATGTTGCAGTGATGACCGTACGGGAGCTGTTTGAGTTTGTCACAGACCCCTCCATCACAAGTGACAATATCAACCAGTACCTTGAGAAGGTTTGTATGGTTTTAGCTAATTAATCGTATGTGTAAGGATGAGACTGTATTATAATTACAAGTGATGACCAGTATCGACCTGAGAGACACCATGCATACCAAACGAGATTTTGGAGATAATCTGCTCTCTCAATTTGTTCATTTTTCCTGCTTTTTACTTCAATAACTGACTGTTTACTTCCTGCCTGGTGTATCCCACACTTAGTCAGGTGTCATTATCAGGTAAAAAGGTTATTCACTTGACCTGTCAGTGGTTTTAATGTTGTGGCTGATTGGTGTGTATATATAAACACTCAAAATGACTGGTTTCTTATCCTGCAATCATGCTCAGTGTGTAGTTCAGTGCACTAGGTGGAATAATCCCTAAAACCCTTAAGGATTGTATTGATTACTGTGTATAAATTGTAAGCAGTCACTACTCTACATTGCTCAATTTTTCAATTTTTTGCCCATTTTATCTGGCCTTTGGCACAGTGTGAGAGCTTGACATTTATTTTATTTTAACATGATTGTTGTTTTTAGTTCTGTCTTGTTTTACTGTCCGTTGTATTTTAGCTTTCTTTCTTCAGAATTGTATTTTATTTAACTTTTTAATTTTATTTTTATGTCCTATAAACTGTTTTTGTGTTTTCATTTTATTCTACTATACAGCAATTTAGTTCTTTAAAAGTGCTTTACAAGTAAAGTTGGGTTGGATTGGCATTTTGGTTGGAACACACCTTTTTATGCTTCGTTACTTATTTTAAAATTCTTGTGCTTTGTAATACAGGCAATGGAGATAGCTTCTGCAAGAACTGCAGAGGAGAGATCCAACCAAGACAAAGTGGATGAGGAGGTACCAACAGTGTTATTGAAGTGTAAATAATCATTTGAATGTCTGTTGACTGATGGTAATTACAATTGTGCATTACAGTGAGCTGGTTTTTCCCTTTGCGTCAATATCAGGTGTTTAAGAAAGCCTATATTCCTCGCACTCTTAATGAAGTGAGTCATTATGAAAGAGACGTAGACGCCATGGTGAAGGAGCAGAAGTCATCTGAGAACATCCAGAATGACCGTGTAAGTGTCAGTGTTCTAGGAATCCCGCGTTTAACCAGGCCATCAGTGCATGTGAAACGCTGACCCAGTTCTTTTTGTTTAATGACAGATCCTGTACCAGACAGTGACCGGCCTGAAAAAGGACCTTTCGGGCGTGCAAACGGTAAAACGTCAAATAAATTACCCGAACTAAAATAAAATTGATTAGTTAATTCATTCCCCTCCTGTGCCTCAATGTGCAAGTTTATTTACCGTGTAATGAAAAACGATGGTGAGATTTCAGGAAGAGCCACTGGCACCTGAGCAAGATTTTAGTACAGCGTCCGTCAGTTCCAGTCGGCAGGAAATTAAAATAAAGCTGCTCTTAGTGATCATTGCTAACTTGGTCTTTTAGATTCACAGGGCAGTAACAACAATAAATAATTATTGATTATTATTAAGTTAATAATTAAATAGTGTTTTCTGCACTTGATTTTTCTCTGCATGAAAAAGCATATTGGGTTTGGCCCTCATTGACTGCCATTATGGTATTGAGCCTGGTACCATGGTGCCATCATGGTGTCTTTATTTGCATCACAAAACTGAAGATTAAAACTACAGAGAAAAACAATGTTTTTTATAGTAGGGATTGGAATCAAGCTTAAACACTATTCTAGATTCATTTGGGAACAATTTGACCATTGCTCAAAGATCTTCCCAACCACATTTACAACTTGCTAAAACTTTAGCTTGTTCAGTGTGCTAACTAGCCAGTGCACTTAATATACAAACTACAGACTAACCAACTTTGTCAAGTTGTTTTTAGACAATTTCTAGAGTGAGTTGATAAAACCATGGAGATTTTGTTGGTTAATGTGGAAACGGTTAAATAAATGAGGTTGGAGAGAGAGTAGTTCCTGCCGTTAACTGCAATTGTTGATTTCCACCACATTGTAGGTTCCCTCTTTGCTGGAGGGTTGTTCTGAAGACGGGAGCACCAGTGATGATGATGAGGATGAAGATGGTGAGGATGAAGATGACTCTGAAGCAGAAGGTCAAGGAAAGAGTGACCAGGACAAGATGCAGCCACTGGACAAAAAGGTATGCTGAAGCACAATAAATGATGTTTCAAGATGAACATAGGAGACAAAGCAATAATTACACCGTCCTATATCATCCATGGCATCTTTTACGTCCAGGATTGCTGATGTTGCTAACTAGCAATGGAGATTTATACCCCACCAATTAGCATCAAACCTTCACATGAAATGCATGTATTTTCTGTCTTAGGAAAGAAAGAAATTGGCAAAAGAAGCTCAGAGGGAGAAACGAAAAAACAAAGTACCCAAACATTTGAAGAAGCGCAAGGAGAAAGTTGCCAAGATGAAGAAAGGAAGATGAGGAGAGACGGTTGTACCACCAAAAAATGTGACTTGGTCACAATTTTCAACAAAGGCGCCGAATCGATGAGGGAATCGATAAACCAGCGCAATTCGTGAAATGATCGTACTGGCTGCAGAGGAGGACCAGGGTAATCAGAGCAAAACCATTCCCCCTGTAGTTAGAGCCAACATCCCTGTCAGACCAATCCTATGAGATTTTCATAAAGTAAAAAAAAAGCTGTTGTTCTTGGATTAAGTGGTTATTCACCCAAGAATGCAGTAGTGTCACATTTTCTCAGGAATTGGAAAAGAAAAAAATATATAGTTTTGAATGATCATTTAATAAAATGTTTACATCACAATTTACAAATACTGTAAACTCATACAACGGAGACCAAAGACATGCAGCAAATCTGTCTTGCATCATTTAAAAATGGATGCATAATTAAATTTGATAATTAAATGAAGACAGGACATACTGTTGCGTTAATACATTTTGGGATTTTCAGGTTGCATTTTTGGTGGACTCAACATTATGACCACTCCATAGGTATAAAATATGGCATAAATAATTATAAATAATAGTTTTAATAATAAAACTATAATTACTGGACATGCATTCACCAATGACACTCTATATTGGGTAGGGTATAAAACAAGACACCTCTTATAAAGACTGACGGTTTGTACTAGCAAAATAGAGGCCTACCTTTGTCTATTTACAAGTGCTTGATCCCTATAGTGACTGCAGTGAAGCGGTTTAATTTGAGGCTCGGTAGGGGTGAGACTCAGCCATTTGAAGGAGGACAGCTAGCGAATGCCCTCAACGTAGTTTGCAGGCAGCATGCCAGAGCGGCCAGTCCGTTGCACCGTCCCATATAGCCAGCCTTCGTCAATAGGCTGCACGTTGTGGATAACATCACCATCTCTGAATGACACCTCGTCGCAGTCCTGAGCCGTGTAGTCATACAAAGCCCTATACACACTCTGAAAGAACACACATGATGCACAGAATTAGAGCTACTACAACACTTCAGATGTTTTAAATTGTATTAATAATTACTCAATATTATAGTCATGCAATGTAGACACCAAAACACTGACTTGAAATTCATTCACAGTTTAAAATGTTTAATATAAGCAATAATAATCAATATTTTGGGTACATATTCCCAGTTAACAGAGAAAATACAATAAGTGTTGGTCAAAATATTATTATTATTATTAACATTAGTATTATTAGAATTATTAAGCATTTCTTTCTATTAATTTTTTATGAATAGCCGTTTGGTGACCCCTTTTTGAATAAGGCCTGCTGTAGATGATCGCTTAATAACTGAGAAAGCTGCATCAGTAGAGTCTTATATGTGCAGTGTGGTGAAATTTTGGCCCAAACTCATCTCTGCAGAGCTGTTGTAGTTCAGCCACATTGGAGGGTTTTCAAGCATGGTCATGCCACATTATCTCAATAGGATTCAGGTCAGGATTGACCAGGCCACTCAAGTCTTCATTTTGATTTGCTGCAGAACTGTACAGAACACAGTGTGGCTAGAGATATTAAACTCCGGTGTGATGAACCACTGTTGTATTTAAGGGGGCAATCACTTTGTCACACACAGCCATGTAGGTTTCCTTCCCTTAAAAACACATTGTGTTTACTTGTGTTGTCGTTAATATTTAAATTTGTATGATGATCATTTAAGTGAGACACACATGAGGGGGGAAAAAAGAAATCAGGAAGGAGGCAAACACTTTTTCACACCACTGTATGCATGTGTGTATATTTTATAATAATAATTATTATTAACACTCTTAATTCTGTTAAGTGATCTACAGTACTACTCATTGTATTTTTTTATTTTTTGTGCCTTCAATTATATTACTATTTGAATCTTGTTCTTTATGTTTCTGCAATAACATTGACCGTATATAGATCACTTTTATTAATTCTCAATTAATGACAGTGTTCTGCTATTACTACAGTCTGTGAATCTGCTTTGGAATACATTGACGTAGTCCCCTTGACTTAAAGGTTTCTGTTGAATTATCCATTTTAAAATTATGGGTTGTTCATGATGTTTGTGGACGTTGGAATAATTAGTTTCCCATTGGGAATTTAGAGTAGCATCTCAGAATGTCAGACAGATTATATAAGCTGCTTAAGTTGTACATTCATAGAAACATGCTGGATGAAAACATGCTCATTTGATGTTAAACATTTGATTAATTATGTAAATTCACACATTGCATTTTTTTTTTTTTGACATTTCATTTGTAATTTGGTTTAGGTTGTATGCAGGTACAGTAACAAATTGTAACATCCATGTTGCGGATGACTTAAATGCACAAAAACAAATTTAGTCGAAAAAAGGAAACATCTGAGGAGTATGTGAATGCAGCATTAATTTCATTTAAAGTCCAAAACAAATTGAGATGAATGGAGTAACACATGCCATGTTGCATAATTTCTTGTTTTCCCTGCACGTCACATCATTAGCTAATTGTAACTGCAGTGCTGGGAGAGTTGGGTGATGGCGCTGTAGAGAATATATTAAATGTTCAATTGAGGGCTCACCATGGTCGCTGGATGTGACCGCAGCTGCATGGACCTCAGTGAATGCATGCTGGTTTGATGCATGTAGCTGTGTCCCTGGTTATGCCCGCTTGGGTAGTATGCCCCAGGAAGTACAGGTGCTGCCAAGCAACAAGTAAAACGTCTAATGAAAAGCTGAGCATTTTACCTGCATTATATTCTGCAAAATAAAGTATTACCTGAGCTGCTAGTGCCTCTCCTACTTTACATATCACAGCGGAGGTTGTTAATCATTCTAATCTGACTAGACCAGTTGTTTTATTTACTTATGTTACTCATGTTTACTCTCATTAACTTACCCACGATGACTCCAGGCCTCCGATCCATCTCCATGAGGTATTGCTGGATGCCCTGTTGTGCAGCGCTGCTCCCCAAGGTCTGGTGGTTGGGTCTCCCCTGCGCCCGTACCAGATAAGCCCCTCGCATGTCCTGAGTGACCCCATGCAATCCCGGCACCTCAAAATCTTTATGATATTTAGCCTGTGAGGAAAAAGTGTATTTCATTTTGAATGGTCAGTTGAAGGTGATGGTTCATCCCAGGAAGACGTATTACTACTGTAGAACAATATTTTTCAAATGCATATCTGCCTATTTTGATATATAAATGTGAATATGTGTTGACCATTTTTTAATCTACCTGAATTCACATTTTGAAGTATAAACATTTATTTCTGTTATGTAGAAAATGAATTGAGTATAGCACCTATAGCTCTGTGCTCATAAGTTTAAGATACCCTGACAGAACTGAAGATTTCTTAACCATTTTCAGAGAATATGAATAATAACACAAAAACATTTCATTTACTCATGGTTAGTTGTTGGCTGAAGCCATTTATCAATTAACTTTGTTTACTCTTTTTAAATCATAATCATTAAATAAACTACCCAAATGACCCAAAAGTTTCCATACCCCAGTTCTTAATATTGCCCCCTTTCACATCAATGACAGCTTGAAGTCTTATTAGGCTTGAAGGCTTTTTATTTTCTCAGATGGTAAAGCTGCCAGTTCCTGTAAATTCTTGGGCATAAACTGCATGTTTGAGGTCTCCACAGAGTGGTTCAATGATATTGTGGTCAGGAGACTGAGAAGGCCACTCCAGAACCTTCTTCACCTACAGTATTTTTGATAAGCTACTGCATTCATCATCAATTCTGACTCAATTTCCTGTGCCTTTGTAGCTTACACCTCCCTAAAACATCACCACCGTGTTTCACAGTAGGAATGGTGTGCTTTTCATCATAGGTCTTGTTTCTCCTTATTGTGCACCTTGAAACAGCCACAACAGTTATTTGTGGGTTTTTCATTGCATCCTGAAAAATTTTCCTGGCAGTTGTGACAAAAATTTTAGTTGGTCTCCCTGACCGTGGTTTGGTTTCAACAGAACCTCTAATTTTACACTTCTTAATTAGAGTTTGAACACTGCTGATTGGCATTCTTAATTCTTGATATTTTCTTATTTCCCTTTTCTGTTTTATAGAGTTCAACTACCTTTTCCCGTAAACCTTTTGGCAATTATTTTGCTTTCCCCATGACTTAGAATCCAAACATGTCAGTGCAGCACTGGATGAAAGATGCAAGGGTCTGTCAGGAGTCTAGAAACTCATTGACCTTTTATACTCGCCCACTAATTACAAGCAAGCAGATCACAGGTGAAGATGATTTCCTTTAATAGCCATTCAAACCTGTTTGTGTCAGGTAGTTGTGATCAGGCCAAATCACCTAAACTTTTAACTTTTGATCAGGGTCATTTGGGTAGTTTCTGTTGTCATTATGATTTAAAAAGAGTAAAAGCAGATGTTTGACAACAAATGGCTTCAGCCAAACACTAACTATGAGTGAAAGAAAAGTTTGTGTTATCATTCATATTCTCTGACAAATGGCCATGAAATCATTAATTCTGTCAGGGTATGTAAACTTATGAGCAAAACTGTATGTCATCAAATATCAAATGAACCATTGGCCACATTTAAACATCTGTCCAATGCTGATACTTTTTAGGGAAATGTCTGCCAATATCTACATTCTGTATTTGCTGCCGAGTTGATGCATTTAAATGAAACACTTGCGTGAGGACTGTATATACAGTGGTGGAAATAATTATTTGACCCCTCGAAGATTTTGCAATTTTGCCCACTTTCTATAATTTTAATGATCGATTTATTTTAACAGTCAGAGATAGAATATCAAAAAGAAAATCACATTATATAAAATATATATACATTGATTTGTTGGTAAGCACAAAGGTGAAGCATTTCTTGTAGTTGATGACCAGGTTTGCTCACATAGCAGGAGGAATTTTGGTCCACACCTCTTTGCAGATCAGCTCTAAATCATTAAGGTTTAGAGGCTGTCGCTTGGCAACTCGAAGCTTCAGCTCCTTCCACAGGTTTTCTATGGGATTAAAGTCTGGAGACTGGCTAGGTCACTCCATGACCTTAATGCGCTTTTTCTTGAGCTGCTGCTTTGTTGTCTTGGCTGTATGCTTTGGGTCTTTGTCGTGCTGGAAGACCGATCACCAACCCATTTTCAGTGTCCTGGCACAGGGAAGGAGGTTGTCAAGATTTTATGGTATGTGACCTTGTCCATCCACCCGTCGATGTGGTGAAGTTGTCTTGTGCCCTTATCAAAGAAACACCCCAAAGTCTAATGTTTTCACCTCCATACTTGACGGTGAGGATGGTGTTCTTGGGGTCATAGTCAGCATTTGCCTCCAAACACTGCACGTTAACTTGAGGCCAAAGAGCTTGATTTTGGTTTCATCTGACCACAGAAACTTCTTTGCACACATGGAGCAGCAGGCAGCTATCAGCAGTGGTACCTCAGTGGTCCACGCTTTTTTGTTGAAATTAGGAGTATCTAACCACTCTGTGGGAGTCCAAGCTCTGGTTGTGGTAGGGGATCAAATACTTATTTCACTCAATGAAATGCAAATCAATTTATGTATTTTAACTAATTTCTGTTTTTTTTGTTTTGTTTTTTTATATTCTTGATATCTCTTACTGTTAAAATAAACCTTATTTTAAAATAATGGACTCTTTTTTTGGGGTCAGTGGGCAAACTTACAAAATCAACTAATGGTCAAATAATTATTTCCTCCACTGTATGAACTCCATGCTCCAGCCTTACATTGCTGATCTGATCTTGGGCCTTCTTCAGTCTCTGCACCTCTGGTGTGTCCACAAGAAATCTGAGTCCACGGCCCTTACTCTCTTCAAAATCCTTTCTGTACTTCACCTACAGGTCAGAGAGAGAACTCATTTTCATTGTCAGGTGCCACAATATAACACTAGATTCCTGTGGTGGCCTGGGTTTGAAGAACCATTTCTTGGAGTTCTGTGAAGCCCTCCTTAAGATTTCCTTTCCAAATAAAATAATGTGTGAACTTAGAAAATCCAGGAAATGACTACCACAACTTAATTATCTCATTCCAATGACTTTTTTAGTCAAAGCCACACATTAGAATCCCATTCACATGCCTTGTCACCAGTGGATCTACTTAACTCTGTGGAATATTGGTGAACTTGGTGAGATGTTTTGGTTGTCAAGCTTCAGGACCCCAATAGCTATGGCCATGGTGCTGGTGCTTGAGATCTACCACCCTGTAGAGTCAAGTCCTATTGTGCTTGGCTGTAAAATTCAGACACCCATAAATGCTTTAATTACCTGGATCAGATGTTAGGTTAGAGTTGATGTTCTACAGGGTGATCAGATTCCCAGGACCAGATCTAAAGCACTGACCAGGCCAATCAGACTCTGAAAAATGCTTTTCTAAGAGTTTTGTTTTGTTTTTTTGCTTTGATTTCCATCGTGCTGATCCAATTTTCTTCCATGTTGATGAAGGTGCCAGGAAGTTGGACCACAGCCAAAGTGCTAGGAGCCTGGCCTGAGCAAGTCTGTCTATTTCTGTATAAATAGAGGAGCCAAATGCATACTGGTTCAACGTAGGAGCGTGAAACCCGGAGGTTGCCTGTCTTTTCGAATTAGTTGAATGTACAAAAACATAGAAGTGGTGTTTGTCCGAAAGCCTGGCCTAGAACCTGAACAACAAGAGCTTGGCAGTATGTCCTTGGTTGCCAGGTGGAGAGTCGAGGGGGATCCGCCAGCACACCGCCGAGTGGACAGCTGCCTTGCTTATCTCCATGCTGACCTCAAAGTGTCACACCCAGCCTCACACTGGCAACAAAAGCGCTCCCCAGACTAGCAAAGTCTTTCTCTCCATGGTTGTTTTCCTTGTTTCCTTCATCTGCCTTTGATAGTCAATTTATAACCCTGTATAAGACGAGTATGCATAGCTATGAAGCTGCATACCTTTTACTTAAACGTTTTATTTCCTTATTAAAAGTATATGTCCAGAAATTAGATTTATTTTCCTCTTTTTACAGTTGTATTCCATCAGCCAAGATGAGTTTTGTCTCAGTTTAGCTTTTTCTGAGGCTCCAAGGCTCTAATAAAAAGTAATAAAAGCTAATACTCCCCAGTTATGCTGGTGCCTAAAGCGACACAATAGACGAGGCAATGTCACATAGACTTGATTATGTGGTTTCTGACAGTTTGACACACTATGATCAATAAAAGATGTTGAATAGCTGTAACATAGTAGTACTATTCATGAGGCCTGAAATATTCATGTTCTTTTATTCCTTTTTAGAGATAAAAGTCTAACATTGTTTGGCTGAATGACTACATTTTGTACAATGTATTCCTTTGAAGACAACAGAATACTCTGGGGAACAGTTGAGGGCTCGGAGTTGGAGCTGACCCTACCTGACTCTGCAGCTCACTCTGCTGTCTCAGTCGCAGGTTCTCCGGGGTGTCAGCCACAATGGTGAACGTCTGTTTCGGGTAGTGCCTTGAGGGGAAAGAAAAGCTGTTCAGGGAGAGCATGAAAGTAGGCTAAAGTAAGTTGAAAGCGACTGTGCTCGCTGGCAGAAACACATACATTATGCTTTCTGTGGAACTAAATGGCATATCATCAGTAGCCCTAAAATGCTACACACAAACGAAAGACTGTCCTATATTTGACTAAGCAGCCAATTTGGAAAAATGCAAATCCTCCAACTCGCATCTCATCACAAAAGGCTATTTTAAGTGAGTGACACATCTGACTTTCTACAGTGAGCATGCACCACCACATACGAATTGCAGTAGGGCTTCTTCTCGTATCCTTTGTAGTTGTTCATATTGAGGGTCATTTTGCAGACCTCGCAGTGGAAGCATCCTTTATGCCAGTACTGGGAAATAAACAAAAAAGCATCAACACACAGACATTACAATGCAATTATCAGTCAATTTCCATTTGGAAGAAACATCTCCAATGGAACAAACTGGTACAGAAAAGCAATGATTAGCAGAAGAAGGACTTACCTTGTCCAGACAGTTCACCTTCTCTGTAGCGTAGACTATTTTGCCACAGCGTGCGCAGTGAGGATTCATTTTGGAGCATTAGATCAGGATCGTTGCTCGTTGGAGGCTCATAGACCTGCTCTGGGTTCAGTGCGCTTCAACACTGCCTGGCTTTCTGTAACAGTGGGTTGAAGTTGCGTGGATGCTCAGCTTATGGGGGCGTTTACTGACTCTGGAATGGCGCTGGGAATGAGGACGAGCCTGAAATGACTCCGTGCCAAGTCTTTCCCCACTGAGCACTGAGGAGCGGAGCATAAACAGCCTGATAGACAGAACACAGAACTGTAACTGAGCAGATCGGCAGCATTAAAGGAATAGACTGGGGACTAACAACCTGACTTCTGTCTCCTCATCCCGAGCGATGTACTGTACATCGACTGAGACATGTTTGGTTCACTTTTGTACAGGAGCTGAGTGAGCACAGCTTCCCTAAATCATCACTTACCAGAAACTGTGTAATGTCAGATATAACATGTGCTTTCTGAAACTTAAAATGGGATTTTTGTTGCAGAAATGATGGTGTCGTATCTTAGGCTTCTTCTTTGCATATTAGGAATCTAAGCATATATTTTTTTTTCTAAAACAAATGGTAAAAAGGGAAGGACAATGGTTTCAGAGTTGGTATCTGCAGATATTTGCTTGAGATTGTTTTTAAATATTGGTGTAGATGTTTAAATTTGACTGATATTTTAAACCAAAATATAATAATGCATTTATTATGTTTTGGACAATGATGGTAATTTTTCAGGAAGTACATGTATTCATTCACTCATTAATGCACATCTGCATCTCAAACTAGATTTAAAATGTTTATGATACACACTACACAATATAATATATACAATATACATTATACTACACAATATACTATATACTATATACAATATACTACACAATATACATTATACTACACAATATATACAATATACTATATACAGTATACATTATACTACACAATATATACAATATACTATATACAATATACATTATACTACACAATATACTATATACAATATACTACACAATATACAATATACTACACAGTATACTGTATACAATATACTACACAATATACAATAGACTATATATAATACACAAAATACAATAGACAATACACAAGCTACAATATAATACATAATATACAATATACTATACAATACTCAACACAATCTACAATAAACAATATATAATACACAAGCTATAATATACAAAAGACAATATATAATACACAAGCTATAATATACAAAAGACAATATATAATACACAAGCTACAAAATACAATCGACAATATATAATACACAAGGGGCAATATACTACACAATATACAACAAATTGTGCAATACGCAATACACTATACACAATAGGAAGTACATTTTCCTCATATATAACCTCCATTTGCAATACATATTCCTCAGCTACCAAAAGTGAACAGACTGACAATTAACAGCCAAGAAAGCTCCCTGAGTTTCTACTGACCTTACAGCGTTCTCTTCTTATTTTGTGCAAACACACACACACACTTACATGCACACACAGGACAAGACCCTAAATTTTACATATGGAGAACAGATATTTAATGTACATTCTAAATCCTGAACTACATCAAGATATTAAAGGATATACTACAAATATGAATGCATGTATTTATAAGACATTCATTCAGAACCTTTAATGAGTTAAACATTTAGGTGACCATGGACTTCTGTACTCAATGCTTTAATTTTTCTTGTTATGAGTTTTAAGCTTAAAATATTACATAGACAAGTTATATTTTGAATGTTGATAGATGTCAGTTCTCTTTTTCAATGTTGATAGATGTCAATTCTCTTTTTTTAAAGAGTGGTAAGCAGTCGTGGTGAATGGTTGTGATCCTGTCATCCTGGGATCTTCTTGGTCATGCTGGACCAGTACTGTAAAAAATGCAAAATGTTGCTGTTCAGCAGTGTGCGTCACTAAAACATGCAGTGAAGAGGTCTGGCCACAAGGGGACAGTAATTACCAGAAAACACAATTTAACGAGCTGAATATAAAACTCTTACTCTAGTAACCAGCACCCCAGACCCAAAAACAATTTTTACTATAATTACACACACATGAATGGTGCGTGGGGCTGTAGTTCTATCATGTGTATATTAAAACCATGGTTGAATGTAGAGACACATTTGGCCAGTCAAAGATGATAACTTTAGTTTCCTCCGGACTCCATGTAAACCCATGCAACGTCTGTAAGACAATCGCGACTGTTTTATTAGAGAAAAATGCTCCATGCGAGTGCAGCTTTGCCCCCAGCCCCCAAAGAGAATATGACTGAACTGATGACTGAGTATAAACCATAAGCTTCACGCTACCGCCCACGTTCTCAAGCCTCATTGTTATAAGCTGTTGGTGACCTAAATGTTTTGTTTCCTGTCTCCGGCTAATCCTATAATGTGCTTTTCCTCAGGCGATATTTTTTGTTTATCATTCGAGAAAATCTCGAGTTGACCATCAAGTGGTATTTGCCTGACGTAGACTTTTAATTCAGTCGTTATAAAGGTATGAAAAAGCTCGGCATTAGGAAACTGGTCTCGAGCCTACCGCGTGTACTTACTGACCCAGAAACACAAGATTTACTTCGTGAACGCGCCGCGCTGCAACTGATTGATGCATTTGTTCGATTCAATTCCTGTATTCGTTCAACCGATTCCTTTCAATCCGCACGTTTCAGTGAATCGAGCGTCAGACTCAACGAGTCATCTGGTGTCACGCGTCAGAATTCGACACATGTTCGTGCAAATGATAAGATACATGTTAAAAAACTAGGAAGACATTGTGGGAAATGTGCACATGTTGCTTATTATTGCAGATATGAAAAGATTCACATAATATATTTATATAGGATAGACACGTCTGATATATTAAATCATAAATAAGGAATGAGTAAAAAAGGTGTTCTTTATTAATATGGTAATGTTTTTATTTCCATACTATATTTGGAGAGAAAAAACTATATCCCGAAGCTAGGCCCCTAGAATATTGATGATGATGATGATGATAATAATAATAATAAAAATAATAACATTGATAACAGTAATAATAATACTAATAATACTAATAATAAGATAAGATAATCATTTATTGTCCCACAAGTGGGAAATATTTTTTTATGTATTCACACACACACACACACACACACACACACACACACACACACACACACACACACACACACACACACACAC
>JBBIGC010000041.1:25406576-25419289 GCA_037576955.1 Lepidarchus adonis | reverse complement strand
GTGTGTGTGTGTGTGTGTGTGTGTGTGTGTGTGTGTGTGTGTGTGTGTGTGTGTGTGTGTGTGTGTGTGTATCGCTCCGCCGTGTGATTGGTCGATCGTCTGGCGGCGGCTGTGAATGCGGCGTCCGCGGCTGCAGCTGCAGCTCCTCCACCGCCACACGCACAGCGCAGCGGCCACGTAGGACAACAGGGAAAGAGAACGAGGGAGAGGGGGTGGGTTGGGTATGCTAAACGATAGATAGCCACTAACCTTGGAATGGACGACTGGAGTTAACACGTCGCCAAAACGCGGAGAAATTGAAAATGACTTCAGCAGAGGTCCTTATACTGGTGGTCGCCGGTCTTTTTATCACGCAACCTTTACCGATAGCAGCATGGGACATGGACCTGGAGCTTTTCGACCTGGTTGAGGAAATTCCACAAACCTTTTATGAATTCATGTCGGTTAGCCAAGTAAGTGGTATTTTATATCTTTTCTTCCTGTCCGTCTGTATGGCCTTCGTCAGTGGGTTAAGTGTTGTGTGTCGTGTCTGTAAAAATAGAAGTTCAGCGCATACTTAACTTTGTACAAACCGTGTTTCAGCCATTTGTATTTGTGGCTGAGAATATTTTCTTTCACCCCGGTGGCTTTCTGGTCACGTTTGACTTAAACATACATACTTCCCGTTTGCCGGGATTCATCTGCAGACGTCGGCGGGCAGCCGATTAGCCGGAATCGGCTTTAATGCGACCTGCCTGCCGCTAGCAGCTGTAGGAAATGTCGAGGCTTTAGAGGCCTGTTCGTGTAGTGCAACCAAAACCGCAAACAGCAAAACGAAACGCCATCACCAAGTCATACACTAAGACTCTAAATCAAGATCTGTATTTACAACATCTTAACAGGTTCACAGAGCCCATTTAATCTAGTATAATCTTTGAGTAAGGGAGTCAGTTCCATAGTGTTGTTTTTCTGGAAGCATATAGCAGATTGAATCTACTGGAGGTTATTTTGTTACTGTAATGGTGACTAATTGTGAAAATCATGAAGGAATAGCATACTGATAACTAATCACACATTGCTAAACCAACAGATGGCACGAATATAGCATGTTCAGCTGTGCTGCTTTGCCCGTCACACCAAAACATGTGGTGTATCACTTTTCTTTTTTATAGTACACGACCATATTAAGCTGATTTTTGTAAATCTTGCATCAGATCACTTTGTTTCTCATAAGCCATCTTTTCATAGGATGCATCATCGTCTGAGATTAAGAAGGCCTATAGAAGGCTGTCTCTCATCCTGCACCCTGATAAGAATAAAGATGAAAACGCAGAAACTCAATTTCGACAGGTAAGATCATGCACTTTGCAGTGAGCATCATGCTGAAGCACCATCTCTTGCAGAAATCTGCACAGTATCGCCAGTTATATTACAAATCCTTTAATGTTTTTGTAACCTACACAATTCATAACGAAAGGTCTTTCTGAAGGCATTTTTCTCTTCTTCACTGTCAGCTGGTTGCCATCTATGAGGTTCTTAAGGATGAAGAAAGAAGACAATGGTAAGCTGACATTTAAAGCTGCATTACTTTGTGTTCTCTTGCATAACCAAACAGTATTGCCCTCGTTGAAATCCAAAATCCAGTTTATAGATATTTCTAAACGTTTTGGTTCAGTGGTATAGAATAATATGTAGCGGTATAGAAATACATTTTGTGGGGCAGTAGATTGTAAATGCAGGTTGGGACCTGGTATATTTGGTAAAGTAACCTGTTGGGCTGCTACTTTGGTAGTTCTGTCTGTCTGACAATGCATGTTCTACCATACACTGTACATGTTGTACCATATGTAATGCATTATTATTAATATCAAGCAATTGTATTATTCTGTCTTGCACTTTCACAGTAGTCTTGTGGGCCAAGTATTATGTCCATTATCAGTCAGATTGCCTACTGATGTTGGATGATTAGGTCTGGATGTCAAACTCTTTCAGCTCATTCCAAAAGTACTGGCTGGAGCTGCATCTCTCCAAGAAACTGAGTTTCATTGCTTCACAACCCAGTGCTGTGAATCTTTATGTCCATAAAGCTGAAGTTAGTTATTGGGTGATCTTGTACTCCTTTGTAGTTGCTGCAGATTATGTAACTCCATGCCACTGACAGCAATATATGCAACCTAAAGAATCTGTATTTGCTTATTGGTAGTTATGTCTTTATACTTTGACCGTTATATGCAAATGACATTTCTGTTAAAATTATAAGTAAATACACATCCTCTACAAAAAGCTTACCTCTGTACATTGTACTTCTCAGTTAATGTTCATTTTTTGTATTTAACAATTTGGAAAGAATCTTGGCCTGTGCAGAAGTGATCCCATATTTGTACGTTTGTTTCCAGTAAAGACTGTGTACTTATATTTCAATCAACAAAGCATGTTGTTTGACTGGAGAGTGACTACATGTTTCTTCGCAGTTACGATGACATCCTGGTTAATGGACTGCCTGACTGGAAACAGCCTGTGTTCTACTATCGCAGAGTAAGGAAGATGAGCAATGGAGAGCTGGGCTTCCTCCTCTTCCTCATCCTCACAGTAGGCCATTATGCTGTGATTTGGTCCATCTATCTGGAGAAGCAGCTGGTGAGCATAGAGCCATTTTTCTTCAGAAAGCGTCATTAAGACATATGAAGATGTTTTTTGAAAATGTGTCACAATGTGTCTCGTTCATCATTGTTAGGATGAACTTCTTAGCAAGAAAAAGAAAGAGAAGAAGAAAAAGCAAAGTAGCAAGGTAGTTGAAGAGATTAAGGTTGCTGGACAAGAGAAAAATGAGAGGTGAGCCATGCATATATGTGTTTAAGATTAACATGCACTCATGTGAGATCAGGCTTTCTTGTCTATAAGGTTGTGAAAAGCATGAAAAAAATTCACATTCTTTAAGTGAAATGTATTTATTTTATAGGCTTTTTGTTTAGAACACTTTCTTATTTGAGATGTGCAATCTTTCCACAAATGTTGTTCCCATTTCTCTTTAGATCTGATAAACCACATTGGCATGATATTTTGCCACTCAAATTGAGCATCTGGCTGTACTACTCCTTGAAGTCTCTCCCACATGTTATACAGGTATTTTTCCACCACAAAAAATGATCTTTTATGATGCGCATTGGATGTCTTACCTGTTTGCTTTTTTATAGTCTTAAAAATAAATTTCCCAGTAAGGGTTTGGTCCATGAATCAATAGCAGAACACCTTTTTTGTTTCGGGAGAGGTTTGTTTAAAGCATGAATCTTCAACTTTAGGTCTGTTTGATTTTCTTACACCTTGATGATTTTTGAGTAGGGTAATATCTAAAAAAAAATGCTTGTCACCCCTCCATATAAAAAGAAGAATTGGATGAGCAAGTGAGAGGGAGAAAACATTTCACATAATGTCAACAATAATAAAAGATAATGTCTTAAACTGGTAAACTTTTTTGTCTTATGTGAAGGGTTCTTATGCATTTAAAAGGGTCTTTACAGTCCTGGGTCATTTACAAAATGGTTCTATAGGGCATTGCTCAAATAACCTTTGTGTGGCTGTTTTTTAGTGTATGGTGAAAAATTAAAAAAACATTTGTTTTTTTAGGAGGTGAAGCAGTACTACAAAGATTATAAAGAAATGAAAGTGAAAGAGAAAGAAGAAGCAGAAGCAGAAGCACTAGCAGAGCAAGAAAGTCAACAAAGTAAGACCCTGTCTGAGGACATTACATGGATATTTTCCTCCCTAACACAATACAGGGGGTCCTCGAGTTGCATTGGTGTTCTGTTCCTCCGAACGTGAAGTAACACAAATTTAGCTGTAAGTCTCAACTTTTGCATGTAATAATTGATTTATTTTATTAAACATGAACGACTAGAATGCATATAGCTAACGTGAGTCTCTCTTGTAGGCATTTGTTGTGGGATGTGGCTTGTTTCAGGGGGAGCAATGCATTGTGGTTTATGTAGTGTCTGGGGTGGGTAATACGCACGGAAAAGAGGTGTAAAGAGCTGCTTTCTGGGAGTCGTAGTTCGTTAGTGGCGAGAGTGCGAGTAAAATAAACACATGGATCACATCCACAGCAGTAATGAAGTAAAATAGTTCCTGACCTTTACTGTAGAGTCGGCCTTACGCTTGGGAGCCTATTGAAGTTTTCAAACGAGCAGCAGAAACGAAAGAGAGCGAAACGTCTGCCTTGTATAGTGCCACGTAACGGCAGCAACATAACCACAAATCGAGGACCCTCTGTATATTCTCTATGGATCACTAGCATTCTTTATGATGATCTTGACACCTTTTCATGTCATCCTTATTCTTTATTCTTTGTACAATGATAATTGTAGATTTGGCCTTCTGATGCTTTTCTTGTTTTTGAATTCACTTCTGATGCTTTCTTTGAGTTTTAGCATTTATATTGCATTCACTTTACAGCTTAAGTCAATAGTCAGACCTTTCTACCATACAGTGCTGAATGTTGAATAAAATCTTGGTTGGTCTGTGTAGGAGAGAAACGTCCCAAAGTGAAGAAACCCAAGGTGGAGTTTCCAGTTTACGAGGCCAGTGAGGCAGCTTACATACCTACTTATGACCATGGAACCTCCATTGAGGACATTGAGGATCAAATGGACGATTGGCTAGAGGACAGGAAACAGCAAAAAAAGAAAGTATGTTGACACATTTTGAAAACTTTTCTGGACTGATTGAAGTAAGAGAATTAAAATTATGAAGCTTATTTTTCAAGTAATTTAAGTTTGTGCTGGTTTCAGACTTCAGAATGGACAGAGGAGGACCTCAGCCTGTTGACTCGCTGTATGGCAAAGTTCCCTGGAGGGACACCAGGCCGATGGGAGAAGATCGGCCATGAGCTGGGCAGATCTGTTACTGAGGTGGGTGTTTGTACAGTGCGCAAAATTTGAACAGTATGGTTAAATTTGGTTGAGGAATATAATGTATTAATATTTAGAAGTTATTTAGAAGTTAGTTAGAACCTCTGAAACTGGAGTTCAGTAGAATTTAAGGAACACACTGTAGAGAGACTTTATGAATGGCATTCCCGTCTCAGACATGACATTTTTTTTAATAATTTAGGTTACATCAAAGGTGAAACAGATCAAAGATGGTGTCTCCAGCACTTCAGGTAGGTTCAAAATGCTTACTTTGTTCTATTTTGAGAAGTTTTACAGGAAAATCTTAAATATTTCTTATAAGGCCTAATCTCTTCATTCTCTTGCTTGTTATTCAGTAGCTACCCTATTTCCCCCACGATAAGCTTCCCTGCATTATAAGCTGCCCCATTCCAGGAGCCGCAAAAAATGCTCATTTATGTTTTCACACTTTAAGATAAGCTGCCCCATGTTATTAGCTGCAGCCTTACTGATTTTACTAATCTGAAGAAGAAGCATCATAACTTGACCCCTGGAGGCCTTTGCAACTCTATACTGGTAGTGACATTATACCGTAGTTGAGTGTGAACAATTACATTTACTGATTTAACTTCCTGATATCATGCCACAACAGAACAAGCGCCAGGTCTTTGCTTTCATGAAGTAACATTTGCAATATCCAAGACGAATGCGTGTCCAACATCATCAATATCAAAGCAGCACAGGTTGCAATTGACATGTTTATGAGTCTGATTTTGAAGGATTTGAAGAAAGGTAAGCCTAATAATTTTTTCCAGTGTTGCTAATTTTATACTGAAGAATTTACATGTAGATGGATGATTAACATCGCTGTACTGCAGTACCCCAGAACCTCGAAAATTGAAATCTTTTTCCAGTTAACGATAAACTTTTGTTGTTAAATTGACCTTTTTTCAGCTTGTATTATACAATAGGATCTAATGTAATGTAGCAAAGGGCTGAAAATTTTGAATTAACATCGTCACTTATCTGTCTTTGCTTTTTCGAACTGTTCATTGCTGCAGTAAACAATACATTTAAATTTAACTAATCATTTGGAGATGTTGTCTTTTTGTACAGAATTATATTTTAGTGAATGTGGTCTCATGTTTGTAGATAAGCCACCCCATCTAAGCAAGCCACATCCAATACCAGGTTTGCAAAATCAATGTATGAGTCATGGCCTATCTTTGGTGAAATATGTTATTATGAAAGTCCTATAGCAGCTATGCATTTGAGTATGAACCACATTTACAGTTGAGATTTGGCTCTATAAATAATTGTCTCCGTTTTTCTGTTTTATTTTCTCACTCTCAGGACTAGTTAAACTTTCGGAGCTGAAGAGTGCTGCGATGGTTGGAAAAAGTTCTGTTCCAGACAGCCTGATGACCCAGAGAGAGGAGATTGTTCTACAAGGACCCTCGGAGCCGGACGCTGTCGGAGACACTGAGAGCAAGACCATGAGGAGGAGAACCAGAAAAACTGCCACGGGCACCGCTGGGGCAGGAACTGGAGAGGACAAGGTGAAGGGGCGCAGACAGAAGGACTTTGATCCCACAGCCGTGGATGAGGACAGTGAGGAAGAGAAAAAGATTCAACTGGCCCCCCCGCCTAAGGAAAAGCCAAGCGCTTCTGATGATGTATGGACCCAGAACCAGCAGAATCTCCTGGAACTTGCCCTGCAGCAGTACCCACGAGGCACTGCTGAGCGTTGGGACAAGATCGCAAAAGTAGTTCCTGGGAAATCCAAGGTGAGCTGAAACCTTCAGTTAGCTCAGTTTTCCAAGAAATAGGAGCTATCCATGAATTATTTGATTAGATGTATTGCGCAACAAAAATTGCTGCATTTACAATATTTTAATCTCTGTCTACCAAATATGTATAGTACTATTGGAAAAATACAGGTAATAATTGTCCTTGTACTTAGAAAAGAAAGTTTTAAACTTGAAAAGGATTTATAATGGCAGCTAATGGGTAGTTTCTAGAAACCACATTTAGTGAAATCAGAACTGTACTATTACATTCTCATAATACAGGTTTTAAAGCCTTCCTAATGTTTTATCCAACATTTCTAATGGGGTATGGACACTTTCTTAAAAACGATACACTTTGCAAAGGTACTTACTGATCGAATTCAGCAACTGGCTGTTGGTGATGTCTTTGTTTTCTGTTTTTTTTATTACATATTATTTTGAAAAAGAAAACAAGTTCAATTATTATCTGTGGTTGGCATGTATCATTTGCAAGAGATGCAACAGATAGAGATTAGACTGTACTCCTTTAAAATTGAACAAATCTTGAATATTTATTTTCTGGAGGGTTAGACAGTCTACCCACTGGGAGCACCTCTGAGAACCAAGGCTTTTTCTGTTTGCAATCACTCTGTCAGTGGGAAAGCTGAAGTGATGTAAGCTTGTAAATTGTTAGTACAATGACAACATGGTGGAGGATGCTGTTCGAATCTTTTTAGTCTTGCATTTATCTTCCTAACTGACCGATATTAGTTGGCTGCTAGATATAGCAAAACATATCAAGAAACCTTGCAAAGGGTCACTTTGATAGACTGCAGACCTCTGTGCCTCAACTACTCCATTCTTTGTGTACACATTACAAGATGTCGATCTGTGGCCAAGGGTTCTGTCCAGTATACCATATCACTCGATTTTATTTGTCAAAATCTCATACTATATTCTCCATCACATATATGCTTAATTAAAGCCACAGCATCACTGTTTTTAGGGCCACACAGTGCTGCACGGGCACCTCACAGCAAGAAGGTTTCCCCATGTTTGTGTGGGTTTTCCCTTGGTGCTCAGGTTTCCTCACACTGTACAACATTTAGGTTCATCAGCTACTTTAAGTTGCCCATAAGGGTGAGGTGTGTGAATCATTGTCTTGTTGTTTCTGTGTTTGCCTCGTGTCCAAAGTGTACCTGCCCTGGCCCGTAGTAAACGGGATTGGCTTCAACATGACCCAAATGGATCAGCAGTTTGGACAATGGATGGATGTGTTTTCATTTTATTCCAACACCAGATGATGATGTTTACATGGCCGAATTTTACACGTTTTAAAAAATGGTGGTTGCTATCAACAGACACGTAAATCTGCGCCAGTGACCATGCACTTTCGTCACTCATGCTTCCTGTAGTGCAAGAAATTCCCTGCCCTGAAGAAAGAGCTATGAAGTCTCTCAAAACAGCATTCTAAGAAGTATGATCATCTTCTGTTTCTGCAATGTGGACAAAACACAATAAAAGGTACTTCCTCCAACAATTCTAAGTACTATGCAAACACTCCTCCAGTCTAAGAGCCTAATTGGTGCTTCTAGACCAGAGGAATTTTTCAATTGTTCTTAGAAACTTTGGAAGAAGCTAATTTTTTTGTGCAGGAACAGAGTGTGATTATAGTTCTTAGAACATCGTTATGAGGAACTTTTTAGCTCTACTTTTAAGTGCTTTCTTGAACTTCATGAACCTTGATGGAAATGTACTGTAATTGATTCAGACACAGGTGTAAATGGACTACAGCCACAATTTTTACTGTGTGAAACATTAATCATGAAAACAACAACTCTTGGAGCTAAAAACTGGCATGGACAAATACACCAACAATAAAGTCTGGGCTTTATTGAGTTAATGTGTGAGGTAATGAGAAAATACTATGTGGTTTTAACACAGCTAAGCATTCTTGTCACTACGTCCTCCCCCTTCTTGGATGCAGTAGCTATAACAGTCAGATCAAATGACCACACTGGTCTTTCTGGCTGTACAAATAAAAATATTGCCCGTGAAGGTGTGTAGTTCTCAGAGGAGCTCTACTAGTGGGTGCTTTTTCCTCAGTGATTCCCAGATTCCCTGTTTGCCTAATAAGCACCCATCCTCTACAAAGAACATGCTTTAATGCACGGAAAATGTTTATTTGCCTAATGTAATCCATTGAAGAAATAAACAACAAAAAACAGGGCCAATGTGGAGGTTGTAGCACATTTTATACTATTTTCTACTGATATGTCAGAATATGCAAGTCCTAGGCAGTTGTGGAAATTGTTTGTTCCCATTTATCCCAGCAGAGAGTTTTATGTCTTTCTACTAGGAAAAAACCCCAAAGTTGGCATAAATGAGAACAAAAAGACTTAAATAATGTAAATAATGTGTTTTGTGTGGAAAAAGTAGTTATGTTTTGGGGGCTGGTTAGAATAGTGCAGGTTTTTGGTGTTTTCCCCCTTAATGCCTCCATTTAACCACTGATTCAGGGATTTGATACTATAAATAATTCTGGGCTTCCACAAGGAGATCTCTGTATTAGTTTTATTTTTATTTGTTGTTCTGTTTTATTGGTTGTTATATACTGTACTGTAAATTAAATAATTTGACTGAAATTTTAAAAATTAAGTGTTTCAAGTTCAAACAGTCTATCAAGATGGAGGCCAGCTATTACACAGCACAGTCAGTGGATGAGATATTTGCCAATCACTGTTCCAGGACTCTCTCCATGCATTTTCATTTGAAAAAGTCTTATAATCTCATAATGTGGTCATTTTACTACAGTCAATATGAGATTTATTTGATTGTACTAACATAGTTACAAAAGGACATTGTGTATTAGTTGGAATCTGTACTTTGCATGTCAAGAAATGACAAACATCAAAAATGATACATTTTTCTTTCTACACAGATGTAAATATAACAATAATGTAGTGTCTGTGCTTTAAACAGAATTTCCCCTTTTTCCACCCAGACAAGCAGGAATTAATTTGTTTACACCCGTTTATCTTTAGAGAACTGATCAACTACACTAGTCCCTGGCATTTCAGATTGGACCCCTGTTCTAAGGGTTAAATTACAGTCATATTCTGCTGTAAAGACTATTGTGTTATCTGTGTTATGATGGTGCTAATCATCACTTGCTCTTTTACACCCTCAGGAGGAGTGTATGATCCGTTACAAGCTGCTTGCAGAGCTGGTGCAGAGACGGAAACAAGCGAAAAGCTGATGCACCGATCTTCTGAGCCCTTCCCTCTGTAACTTCATTTCTCTGTCATGTGCCTTAGCTTTGCCAAAATCATGCTGTATATCGACCTGGTCAGCTCACCGACTGCCCAGTATGTTCTGCAGTACTTGGACACGTCAGTATTGAAGAAACACACGTTATATGTATTATCTGAAATTGATGTGCTGAAAAATCATTTTTATTATTTATTTCAGTTTGTTGTCCACTGATCCATTTCAGTGCAGGTTAAAGCACGTAAATCAGAAAAGCATTAGCTTCTGAATGTGTATCTTTATCTTACCAGAACATTTCACAACCTCTCGGTTTTCAGAGACCCAGTATGTTCTTTTTTATCCATTTCAGTCACATTGTAATGAAATATAAAACATGTCTAACTGATTAATACTGGCTCGTGGTGTCTGTTATGTTGCAGAGTGAACAGAAAATTTGTGATTATAAAAGTTTTTTTATAATCAGCACTACCTGAAAGAATAGAAATCGAGAAATACTCGCAGCATAACAGATAAATACAAAAATGCAGTAAAAATGAATATAACATGAACAGAGTTCTTCAACAAAGTGCCTCTCGAAAGACGAAAAAGCTTAGAAGCAGCATAATGTTTGAATTAGAAACAGCTTTTCTATGCATTTAATGTGTTTCTGTGAAACCTTCATTCCTTTCTTGAGAGATAATGAAATCATTCAGAGTGGTTTGTTGTAAAATTGCTTAGTTTAGAGAAACTTGCTGACTTTCTTAACAGCATAGGTTTCCAGGTGTTCATTCTTCATCCTGGGACCCGCATTCACTGAGCATTTTCATGTATTCTTTCTCCAACGCACTAATGTCACCTCAGGAAAGGCCTATTAATTATTTTATTTGCCGGTTCATGTGTAACCTCCTCAACACATTTGTGCAACAGTTCTGACTCTGTACATTTCTCTAGAGTGAAGCATGTCAAACCACTTTGTTTGACTCATAATTAATTATGTAATTACTTTCAAATCCCGTTAGCTTGCCCAGCATTCTCTCACCAACCTGTCTCTCGCCATGACAGACTGCAGGACAGGATTCCTTCCATGTATTTGCCCTCATTACCATAGCTCGTCAACCCCACCTCTTGATTTAGAGCCAGGACCAACAGGGGCGAGCTAACAAGGTTTGACTGTACGCAGAATTTAAAGTATTTTTATGGGTTTTTTATCATGGTGGGAGCACAGAGTGATATGCAACAGCATAGTCACACCATATTTTAGAACAGATATAGTGAGCAAATAGCAGTATTAGTGCTAATTTCACATGTAAATTATTTTTTATTACTTAATACCAAAATGATGCTGGTGTTGAAAATATTACAGAGCACAATAGTGCTTTTTAAACAAAACAATAAATATATTATAAACCAGTGTTTCTCAGTTCTGGTCCTAGAAGCTGAGTGCTCTGTACATTTTCCCCGTTTTAACACCACCCTCAGCTCAGTGAGGGGTTGTTAATGAGTCTATTAGTTGAGTTACAAACCTCAAAGATCTTAAACTTGTGCAGGGCACTGGACCTCCAGGAGCAGAAGCTCTTGTTGAACCTTTGGTATCTGAAACAGACCATGTGAATTCACTAGCTATTTGAAGTCTGTATGCTATATTAGGTTTTTAAAGTGGCATATTTTTGACAGTAGTACAATCGGTGCTTATTGTTGTCCGTTCTGACGCTAACTCTTTTTGGTTGTGCTGACACTGATAGATAGTTCTTAAAACATCACTCTTCATGCTTCTTGCTGCAGTGCAAATTTAAAAGTCCTGGTTCTGCTACAGTGAAGGCAGTTTTATACCTTACAGCAAGTCATACTGTGTCATAAACCATATTGACATGTCTGCTTTACCTTAATTATGTGCTAACAGGAAATATGTGAAGGACTGTTCACATATGATTGATTGTATGTTTAGTATAGAAATAGTTTGAAATGTTGACATTCTATCTTAGCCCTCAACCCACAAATGATGCACTTTTGCCCAAAGGCACCAAGGAGCTGCTTCAACATTCATCACTGCTGTCCACAGTACATTTGGATTTCTATTACTTTTGATCAGACTGGCTATACTACTGAAAACTAGGGTTGAGCATCTACAGAGAAAAAGGCCAAACTTCGCTGGAAACCGCCCCCTTAGGTTTGGAGATGGGCTTCCTGTTGTATGATGTGCATGTGAGCATTTTTCACTTGCAGTATATTTATTTATCACACTTATGGTTTTTAGAATGTTTTATTTGTGAAGAGGAGAACAGCAACATTTGTATGTCATTCTTAATGTATATAGATCACACCTCCAAATATAGTGTACCACTCATTATAAACGGCATTAATTATAGCAAGTTATGAGTCAGACAAGCTGAATGTCTTTTATTATTTATTTTGAGTTCAGTGCCATATCTTTGAGACATTTATATTACATTTGTTGAACAGACATTATAGATTTCAAAGACAAAATCCTCACATACAACTTAAAAAAAACAAGAAAACAACTGTCTCTTAAAATATATTTGCTTTAGAAAATATTTTTCGCACACATGTTTTCATAGTCCCCATGGTCTTCTTGCCCGGGGTCAGCGGCTGCTGTATTTGCTGTGAGTTGCCTTTGTGCTCTTTCACATCTTTCTTTTATCACTAGTATCTTCTTGTGCAAGTGTGTTAGCAAGAAGATCATTGTAATGTCCAAGACCCAGACTGAGAACAAGAAGTAGCAAAACCATCCTACAGAACGACAAATAAAAACTAAATGAATATCATTGTAGAGAAATGAAAAAGGAACAACATACATAATTCTTCTCATGAAGTT
>JBBIGC010000041.1:25379115-25406476 GCA_037576955.1 Lepidarchus adonis | reverse complement strand
AAAAGAACCCCCCCCCCCCCCCCAAAACAGTCCCATACACATTACCCAGGGGGCTGTGCATCACCAACGCACCCCCCCCAAGCCTCAGTTCTGTTACAATAACAATAAATAATTAACAGGTGATTTGAACCAGGTGTGTCTGAGCAGGGAAATCATCAAACTGTGCAGGACACTGGCCTCCAGGCCCGGAGTTCAACACCCATGATTTAAAGAGTAATTACATAATTTTTTTATTTCCTTTATTAAATACCCTTATAGCTCCATCTTGTTGGTGAACTATTAGAGACTATTGGACTGTAGCATCTGTTCATGCACAGCTTGTGTTAGTCATCCTGCAGTCCTATATCAGTCACCAGTTTGTGAGCACAGAGCCTTTCTTGGCTGGAGATATATCTGGGTGGTGGGCCACTGTCAACCTCAGTGTCTGCAGATATTTGCTTGAAAACATTAACGTCATTATTGGACTGATTTGATTGATTTTATCTGTTTTAAACTAATATTTAAACATTAATTAATCATACTCTGCAACAGCAGAATGTTTAGGAAGACGCTAAAGTATTGTGCTAAAATGTTTTGATTTTTTTTATGCTTTTATTTTTTATTTTTTTACCTGTGCTGTCCTGACAATTTTGGCAAACGGTATGGGACTTCTGGTTGCCTGTGGTGTCAGGGCAGCTTTGCTCTACAAGAGGGGGCATTCTAAACTAGTGATCATTTTGGTTGTTCCCGCTCTTGCTGAGTTTACATTATTATTTTAATAATCTCCGGCCACAGAGTGGACAGGCATACAAACACATCAGACAGAGACAAACAGACAGCAGAAGAGAAAAGAGAAAGTGGAAAAAAAAACACTTACATTTTTAATGCTTATAGAAGAAAATAAGTTATATGAGAGTTGTGTTTTTCTATATAAAGTAGATGTTGTCCCAATTTCCGTGTTTTTACAATATGGTTTGTGTTAGCAACCATGAAAACTTTTTCAGATATTCTCACATCCACATTATCCTCACAGACATCTTTTTAATCTCACATCGGTCACATTTAAAACCTCCACTGCAAGTCCACCATCTTAATAATATCTGGTCAAAATGAGTGGCCAGGAGCTGACCAGTGGTAAATAGTGGTAGAAGTGGACTAATGAATAGAGCAGCAATAGAGTGAACCTAGAAAAGTTGAGTACATTGTGTGTATGAGCTAATGTATTAACTATATGTGTGCTGTTCTCTCAGGGTGAATTCCTGGGCTCGGTGAGGATTGGCTACACTATTGGTCACACGGTGTCCCTGGCCTCCCTCATAATAGCCATCTTTATTTTGTGCTTTTTCAGGTAAGCCACAACATCCTGTTTTGTGACAGGCTGTACTTGCAGCTTTAAGGAAGTACGACACTAAACCACATTTACCTTTTACTATTCTCAGTATGGTTTATGCAGAGATTTTATCTCTTGTAGTGTTACTTTACAAAATTTCACTTACACTTAAAATTTCACTTACAAAAATATTGCACATGTTGCACATGTGTTTTGCTATTAGTGCACATGGGCAATTTGCTGCCCTTGACCAAACATTCATTGCCTTTGACTTCCTGTCTATTACTGAGTCCTGTGTCAGAATTTCACAGTGCTTTATATGTACTGCAGACCTCAAGTCTAAAACATTAGCAGCTAGAAAACACTAGTTAATAGTAGAAACTGCTATAAGGCCTAGTATGATATCAACATACAGTAGTACAAATAGGCATGCTAAGGGATAATATCTGACAACACCTGGCAAAAAATCATTTATAGTGTGTATAATATGTTAGTATGACTTATACTTTATAAGCTAGTAGACTGGGCTTGTTTCCTTTGTAAAAGTATCCTTGTAGACCAGTGATATACACCAACATTAGTAACACAGTGAAAGAAGGTGAATGTTTGTCGCATAACAAAGTTCAAAGTTCTAAACCGGAAATCATGTCTTGCAGGATCTCGCCTTGCACCTCGTTTTCAGAATTAGGTTGCTTCCTTTTGTGGCTGTTAACGCTTAACACACTCAGTTGAACAGGAAAACAGGCCCTGTGTGTACTGTTCTATAGCCAGAAAAAATCAAATGTACTGGTCAACACCAGCTAAGATGCAGTCTTCACCTTTTCAAGTGTAAAATTAACACTTCAACCCCTCAATCTAAAGACTAAAAGCAGACTATGCCTCTAAGACTAAGATTCTTTGGCCAAAGAAGAGAAAAAGAATTCATAAAACCTGATTTTGGGCCATTTGTGCCTCTCTAGCATTACAGACAATACACCATTTACATATTTACAGACAATACAATATACAAGGCAAAGATACAAATGATGTAAGGTTTATCTAATCTTAAAACACAATAATATAGACAATGTGCATATATTTGCAAAAAATGCACATTTTATTTTGGTTAAAGCCATTTCATTATGTGAGTTCTACTGTTAAAACAGCCCATGTGGCCCAACCTATTTTTAAAACATACATAAAAGAACATTCACTAGTCTATGGTCATGCTAAGTGCTGGGTGGAGAAATCTAAAAGCCCCTCAGGACTGGGCTGTGAGCATTCAAACTGTGTTTTTCTCCAGCCTATGTGAGCTGGAATGGAGTGGAATGGAATTCATAACTTGAGTAAGCTTTCATTTTAAGGAGCTGCATTAGTGCTTAATTAGCATACTATGCTAACGTACTCATATATTTATGCATTAATTTTTCCACCTGCAGAAAACTCCATTGCACAAGGAACTACATCCATATTCACCTGTTCCTGTCCTTCATTCTAAAGGCCATTGCAGTTATTATGAAGGATGTGGTGCTGTATGAGGTGGAGGAGCCAGATGACTGCAATCCTGGATCAGTAAGTGCTTCCTCCTCACACTGGTTTTGTGTGTACTTGGTAAAAAGGGATACTAGATGAGCTGAAAATTATTAATTAATTAATTTTATATTAATTTTATTTTTTACAGTTATCAGGTCAATATTTTACATGTTTGTAAGGCATTTTTCTGTTTTATAATTATTTGACTCCTTGTTGATTTTATAAGTTTGCCCACTGACAAAGAAATTAACATTTAATGGTAGATTTATTTTAACAGTGATAAAATATCAAGAAAAAAAACAAAGTATATAAAACTTTATATATAGTTTAAAACAAAAAATTGATTTGCATTTCATTGGGTGAAATAAGTATATGATCCCCGACCAAACATTAAGATTTCTGGCTCCCACAGACCAGAATCATCATCCACATTAAATGACAGACTGTTCATTTCTTTGTCAGTGGGCAAACTTACAAAATCAGTAATAATTATTTTCGCCACTGTACAGGCAACATATATTAATGATATAAAACACAATCATAGAGAAAATGTGCATATCTACAAAACAAATCACAATATTCAAACAATATACAGAATATATGGCAATCAACATCACATAGTGTGTGTGTGACAGTGCAAGCCATAGTAATGTTCTTCATATATGGGAATTAAATTGTGGTAGATGGTAGAAATATTCAGCTGTTTATGGCATGAGATGACAAACTGCTTCTGTGGCTGTTAGTGTTGGTATAAAGGGTTTTATAGCAGAAGGGAGGTCCTGGATGCTTGTGGATGCAAGAGAGCAAAAAATATTTTGTAAGCGTGTTAATGAGCCCAAGCTAAAATATGCAATATGGGCAAAACTACTGTGGTTCTGAATGGATATGGAAATGTTAATGGTTGTGACATCATAAGCAGCTTGTATTTTAAAAGGTCTGCTTTGTCTGCTTAGTTTACAGAAACACAATAGAGTGTATCGAAATGCTTTGAAATGATAACCGTTGAATTGAATTGAATTTAATTGATTGCATTCAATTATTTTCTTAAAAAAATTATGAAATATAATGATTTTTTGTGATATGGAGTCTTTAAAATTACCTAATTATTCTGGTTCAGTTTTTGGGTGGAAATCTTTTGCACATGCTTATTTATTTTAATTAGAGTCACCAGAAATGCATTCAGAAGTTCAACTTTGTACCACTTCACTCACCCCTTGCCCCCCACCCACACTGAAGGCAGAAGTAGTCACTTTTTTTCTTTTTCTGTGGTTAATTTTTTTTAGTATGTGAGATTTACTATAAAAACAATTTTTAAAGCATGCATCAAAGAACATTTACTACTGTCAGTATATTCAATGCCAAATACCGAATGGAAAAATATAAAGCCTCCCAGCACTGGGCCATGGAGCGTTCGAACTGTGAACAACCTCCAACTTAGGATAGAATGCTGTTTCTGATCTAGCACTAATCAGCCAATACCGGTACCTTACCTCAATAACGCTCTCATGACTGAATACAATCAGATTCTCATTGTAGTGATCAGCTTTAAGGGAAAAGTAGAGGCTGTTTGTACACTTGATTTCTAACAGGATGAGCAGGTGTCTATAAACTTTTGAACAGCTTGTAGCATTGTTCACTGTAATATGAAACAAATTTACTTTTTACTTTTAGTGATTATTTTGACAACTAATAGAAAGATGATGTTCACATAATAACAGCAAATGTAAAACACAAACCCCATGTTTAGTACATTCCTGAAAGAGAGGAAATTCACACATCCACACACAGGTTTGTAGCATACACATCAAAACTGGCTTTTTGGGAGATTGGTGGGTACTGGGTGTGTGGGTTTCCTCAATGCCATGTTGAGCAGTCAAATACCGACGTAGTCACTAAGCCAATTTATTAAGAAACTTTCATTCATTTCATTGATGTTTTGAGTAATTATGTTAGCTCTACAATTGTTGCTGATGATCCTTTAAAAATGATCTGCAGTTTATGAATTTAGAGCCAGAGCTATGTTTCTAAATAGAGCTTCTGACCTTCATTTTTCAGTTCTCTCAATCATGATTTAAAATAATTTTACACTCTGAAATTATGCAACTTGTTGCAGTCTATTAACCTCCCTTAGTTAGACCCATGTTTTATCTAAAGGCTTTGCAGTCATCCTGCCAGTAAGCATACAATCTACCTTACGTCATATCTGACCTACCGACAGATTCTGGAAGATAAACGGCATGGACAGTGTAGTGCTGGAGCTTTATGACTGGCCTGTCTGTGGGTTTGAGCTACAGATTACATGCTGAGTGATTCTAAATCATGGCTTGTTTATTCTGATACTATAATCTTTTCTTCCTGAAGCCTCATGCAGGTCTGCTGCCTGGTATTATTAGCTGTCTGCTGCTGCTACCTGCTGCCTCAATCCAGTAAGCTGACCAGCTGCTTGCTGATGTTCTGTTATTACCGACCTGTTTTGTCATTATTCAGTTGTTTAATCCCCCTGCGCTCAAAGTACAAGTTAGTGAGTAAATGTACATTGAGATTTGCGCCACATTTGTTGCCACAGAGCTAATTTCAACATTGAAAACAGCAACTTTCTCTGTGCATAAATTTGGGGCATTCTTGGTCTACTATAGATGAGACATGCATGCATTAATTTATAGAGGATTGACTAGACATTGCATGCTGTTTAACATGGTCCATGGTACATTTCGACTAACATTAATACCAATATAAGTAGGGGTGGGAAATACAGCAAAAGAACACCACATCATGATACTTAATTTCTCAATAAGCTATGTCATAATAAGTACTTTTCTGTTATCTGTTAAGATGGAAAAAACAAAAACGAGCCAACAGTGCCACATTTTTAAAAATACATAAATAAAATAGCTAAATAAATAATTACATCAAAGAATGAGTTAAAAGTCAAAAGTCAGATGTATTAGAGATTAGCAAATGTTATTATATTTAAACAGAAAACATGAAATATCTCTTTTAAATTGTACAATATGATGAATACTACATAATATGACTAAGGATACAGTTTCGTTCTAATTCTTGTTGATAAAGGATAATACTACTCCTGCTGGAACTCCTCCCAATTCGGAGGACTGCTTTATCTGTGTTTAGATGCTAAAATAGCTTTTATTTCATTGGAAGGGAATTCCTACAGCATGCTGTGATTATAACCATCGCACATACCATGAATATTCATTACACCATTGACCTCTACTGAACAAACCTTAATGCATCCTTCTCCGTCCGGAACAAGATGTAAAGTAAATACATTCAGATTTCATAACACATTTGTAGGTTTAAAGCAATAAGAAATACATTATTTTAATCCTGCTCTTGGAAAATGCACAATTTATTACTTGCTTTGGAAGCTGTGCTGACTTTCTTTCTTTGTGAAGGAGAGAAATTGAGACTGCTGCTATGCTGAAGAAAAGAGTTTTATTTCATTGAAAAGTCGTCGTGAGGCCTCCATGGTTTACACTCACTGTTGCATTTGTCATCTGGAATCACTGAAGGGAGACATTTTCTATAGAGGCCTGTAAAAAAATAAATAAATGTGACACCATATAAAAGGAAATCCGTCTGCAGGGTCAGGAACTCCAGCCGTGGAGGCCCAGAGCACAGTGCAGTTTAGTGATCCCCTGCTGCGAATCCTCATACTGACATTTGAAGCCATTTTATTTACATTGACTTTTTGGTATTATGCAGTAAACTTTGCTTTCTTCTTAAAAGTTAAATCCTACTAGATGTCTGGTCTGACTAGCCCAGTCTTACTGTATTATAGTACTGACTGTACTGTAGGCACACTGGAGACTTTACACAGAATATTTAGAAGATAAGTATATTGATCTTAGAGTCCCTTTCGTCTGTTTGAATTGAACTGAAGTGTGTTTGACCCTTTGGGCTGTTTTGTTTGGGCAGGTATGTAGCAAATTTTGCACACTATTCTGCAATTTTGTCTTTTCCATACAGTACATGCCATCTTGAGCTCTATGTTTGCTCTGTTTCTCATGTTAACTGTGTTCTGATATGGGATATGTGTGAATGTGCCCCTCAATAGATGATGAGATGGTTGTGCTGGGTTGGTGGAAAGGTCATGGTAGATCTTTTCCCATGTTTGTTAAGTTAAAACACCAGTTTATTCAGCAGTTTCTCAGCTTAAGAACTTAATAACACAGCAAAGCTCTAACCACATGTGTAAAAAGTCGTCTCAAGTTGTTTTCAAATTTGGCTTGGTTTTGGGTTGTGTCTTAAAGGTGTGGGTGCAAGTCAGGTTTGGCCTTCAGTTTCATGCCTGTGTAAACCTTCAATCTAGTCATATTAATGTTTCTTCTTGCATCCAGAATTAACTTGAAATTAGTCCAAGGTAAGTTATTTCGGAGCCCTTCAAGCTTCAAGGTTCATAATCATAGATTATGCCATTGACCACTGTTCTAGTGATGTCACAAAAAAACAACAGATTTACACAAATTCGCCTGCTCATTTACACTTAGGATATAAGGAATGTTTTACTTTCAATGACTTTTTTAATATAGGACAGTAGATCAGAGCAGAGATAAGTAAGAAAATTAGCAAATGTAATTAAAATGGATAAAGACATGTTCTTGGTAATAAAACCACATAAACATCATAAGTGGGCATCAAGGTAGGAAAGCTAAAATATGGACACTTGTTAGAACATTGGAACGTTAGTTTTAAGAAATAACAAAATGATTTTACTTACTGGAATAATGTCAGGATGGTATAATAAAATTAATGCTACCAAATGAACATCAGATAAAAAAAAAAAGCTAATTTTCTTAACACCTTCATACATAACATAGAAAAAGGCTTTTTACTGAAAAATAACGCTTTTGTAACCCTATAAGTTTTTCCCATATGTATTTCCAATGCACATTCTGTTTGTATATATTAGATTTATATAAGAGTAATTCATTTTATGTTTACATTTCAATTAAGCACCTTCAGTTTGGGCTCACATGTTACTCACCTAACCCCAAATCACCTGTAACCCTCAGTCTGAGGTCAGCACTGACGACTGCACAGCCTGTGTCCTCTTTCCCCTCCCCTGAAGCTTTGCTAGCTTTAATGCTGTATTGTTAGCTTTGCTCTTGAAGTGCTGCTTGATCAATTGATCCTTAATCATGAGTTAGTGACTGTCAAATCCTTTAGAAGCTATGAGGAGGTTGCTAATGGCTTCCCATATTTGGATGTTGCAGAAAGCGTGTGTTTGTTCTGCACTAGACAGAAGTAAGGTCTGTTGTGGCCGGCTAGGTTTGATTTTTATGTGTCATATCATGACTTCTGACCGTTCAGGTCGAGTGAAGTGTTTAAATATTTGGCATCACTTCATCAGCAATTGCAACTCTCTTTTGCCACAAATGGGCTCATGTTTTGCAGGCAGCTATGTGCATGGAGTGCTTTTAGTTGTTCGTATGCTGTATAAACACTAGTGCATGGCCATCGAGAAGTGTGTCACATGGACACAGCTGTTAATCAGAAGAATAAATGATGGTGGTAACAAACAGCTGCTCTACCTGCCCCCATTTTACCACTCACATAAGCATTATTCAGCACAGTAGGCCTGATTAAAGAGCTCTACAAAATGTTTAATATGGTTCTTGGGCACTTCAGAGATCTTTCTGATTAGTGGATCATCTGTTTTTAATTTATACATTTTTTCCAAATATTTTTGCTACTTTTGTAAAGTCTGCATTTATAAACAAATATTATTTGACACATAAAACTTGCTCAAACCATGAGATTACAACAAAGTTTAAATGCATATAAGAGTCACAGGATTCCAAATATGGTTAAATGTGCTTGAGTCACAGGATTTTGAACCAAGTTAAATGTACTTATTAAATGAGATTTCAAGTTAAATGTGCTTGAGTCGAAGGAAACTGACAGTGTTAGTCCTGGTATGAAATTTGCATGGTGTAAAGTATATGATAAAACAAGCAAAGAAGAGCTTGTGAAGATGATGTGCAATTCACTGTAGCAAATAGGTTTTACCTGAATGAAATGTCAACATTCCTGTCACAAATGATAGTTTTATGAAATACTGTTGTGTGCGTAGCATCCAGTGCACACGACTGGAAATGTTTCTTTACAACCTAAAACCTCATTGGAAAACTCACAGCAAGGTGAGGTAAGCCATTGAATTGTCTGAAATATAACCATCAATGTTTTATACATTTTACATGATTTTATACATATCAGCCCTGCACTTCACTCTATGAGCACTATTGTCTACAATATTACAGTTATTTTGAAATTATTAGTAGTAAGTGGAGGTTTGGGTGTCAATTTTTTTTTCTGGTTTTAGGGGTGCCTGCATATGTACGGCTAGTAGTTTTAAAAACGGCTTTCTGCAGATTTATAAAGGATCAATTTTTGTTATCAATAATAAAGGTTATTAGTTGCTATAAAACTATGTGGCCATGTAATTGTAGAAACTGAATGTAAAGTGATGCTATATTATTTATATTTGCCACTTTAATCAGCATGCATTATCTTGCTTAACTTTATTTTTTGTTCTTAACCTCAGTGTGGAGAGCCTGCAAATGAAGTTCTACCACCAGATCATCTGTCATGTCATGATTTGGAAAGTGTTTAGTATGGATAAGCACTAGGAGACTTAATATGGCTTGTAACAGACGGTTTTTCCTCTCCAAGGTGACATCCTGGAGATGGGACTAAAATGATCTGGTTTGGTGAAATACAATAGCAAGTAATTTAGTCTGAGGAAAATACTGACATGGCAAATATGAATGGAAATAAAATCATCGAGTTGTACCTGTTCACTCCAGCACCCTGTGTAGATTTAACTCCATATATATTGGACTTATTAGGGGAATTTTTGCCTATTTGGGGTTAATAAATAAGACTAAAGAGACAAAAAAGAGGCACAAGTGCATCCTTATTCACAGCCCAATGGTTGGTTAGAGGCCGTTTTAAATATTGCACACACTTGCAAAATCAGTTTTCTGATGCCAAATATCATATTATGACAAACAATATATTTTATAATCCTAGACAGTATGTGTTTTTTCAGCTACTGCACCAGGAAGTCGTCTCAAAGAGAAAACACATCAAACACTGGCAATTAGAGCAAAGTTTCATCTCTTCCTTCTTCTGATGCCTCTCACTCGATCTGCACAGTGTTTCCATCCTTTCATGCTGGACATGCAGCAACTGAGCGAAGCCGTAAAAGCTAATGACTCTGCTTCTGTATAAACATGTAGCAAACATGCGATGCGTCGGCCTCTGCTGTGTACACAAGTTCAGAAGGGCAGTAAACACCATTCACCCAGCGGCTTTGTTTATTACAGGTGGGATGTAAGGCAGCGATGGTGTTCTTCCAGTATGGAATCATGGCCAGTTTCTTTTGGCTGCTGGTTGAAGGCCTCTACCTGCATGCTCTCCTCGCCGTCTCCTTCTTCTCTCATAGGAAGTACTTCTGGTGGTACATTCTGATTGGCTGGGGTGAGTTTGTGCACAGTAAAAGGCTGATACATGGTTGTTGTGGCATGCCCATGTCCAGAGTCATTCAGGATAGTTTAGGTGACTTTAAAAAGTTTGAAGTTCAAAGGAAATACACACAATATAAATATATTTTTAACATTTATTGAGTGTTATTGTTTTTGATTCAGTAATATAATTAATGCAATTTCTTCAGCATTAAAATAAAACTCTCATCACCAAAAACAAACAGTTTTCACATAAATAAATTATGCATATATTAATCTTAAGATAATAATATTTAGATTTTAGATAAATTGTATTTTTATATAACATACCTTCTCAAAAATTGTAATAAAAACATAATGTTTACTGTACATTTCATTATCTTTTGTTCTAACTGAATGGGAAGGGCTAACTGTGGAACAAAAATATTTTTTTAACTGAATTATAGTAAGTTTTATAGTTCAGCAATCATCCATACAGTTTTTTGCTTAACTCAGGCCAAGAAATGTTTTCTGTCCAAATTGTGTTGCTTATAATTTAATCTTACAAACACTCAGTCAAAATTGTTTCATCAAAACTTCTTGAAGCTTGTTCATATCATCCAGATCTTCAGAGAAGCTCTGCACTGTGCACTACTTAAACTGATGTTGTTTAACACGTATGAGTAATAGTATTTGTTAGCAACAATATGTTTTAATAGAGATTTTTAATATGATTTTTTATAGAAAAATACCTTTTTAGTCAAAAAAAAGTATGAGTTCGATCTCACTGCACAACAAATTTTTGCTTCTTGAACACTGTTGGGTGTTTCTTTTAGATTTTTGGGTGCTGATCATGAATATCACATGTACCCATCACTTACCATTTCAGAGTTCTCATGATGGTTAATATACTGTAGCTAGTCAGTGTGTATGTATGGTATTAGAATAGTAAAGTATAGTATCTGAAGCAATATAACAGTAAGTCAGCTTGATACTATAGACGTTTTGGTGTCTCGTCAATGTCATAACAGCCATGATACATTCTGCTTTATCTGTGACGAATATACATTTCCGCCTCAGAGACGTTTGATGACTGCTCTTTGGAAAAAAAACGTATCTGTATTTCAGCTGCAAAATAAGTGATTAAGACAACCAATGGGTGCCTCACAATTGTTGTGCGACATGTGCTGTCAGTCTGAGAACCTGGCTCAGAGGCACTCGAAAGACGATGCCATTTGCTGTTATGATGATATGGCGAGAGCAGAAAGACCATGTGATGGACTGTTACTTCTGTTTGACTAATGTGGCTGTTTTCTCTGCCAAAAATAAGAAGTCAATTGAATATCCTAATCTGCCTTCAGCAATGAGACCCGTGAAACATGACAACAGTCTTCCAATTCTGAAACCACCAGAGAATTGGACGCTAGACGAACCAGATGAAGACAGTATCTGTTTCTGTTGTCTGTTGTGACATTAAAGGATTGTTCTTGGCCTTGGGTTGTGATCACAACCCGGAAGTGTGGCTTCTCCTCATTGAACTGTGAGTGGGACGGCCATGCCAAAGAGTCGCACTATTCTGGACAGAACTGGCCACTCTGTAAAAAGTTAGTTCCAGGACAGAAAAATGTGGCAAATGAATCTCTTGTCGACCTGGCAAAGATATTTTAGCCTCCTCTTCACATAAAACTGGGACTCATTAAGAATTTTGTGGAAGTAATGAACAAGGAAGGCGAAGGTTTTCATTATTGAAGACAGATGTTACCAAGAATAACTGATGCCAAGATTAAAGAGGGCATTTGTTGGCTCCCAGATCAGACATGTTACGAGTGAAAAGCAGTTCTGTTAGTTAGAGAAGAAGATCTGTTAGTTGGGCCAAAAAAATTGCCTGGAAAGCCTTCAAAGATGTTGAGCCCCAAACTATATTCAGCTGACTGACAAACTTCTTAAAGCATACAAGACAACGAAGTGCAGCATGTCACTCAGAATTCATTTCCTCCGCTCACACTTGGATTCTTACCCTCACAACTCGGTGCAACATGGTGAAAGGTTTCACAAGGACATTGCCATGATGGAAAAATGATACCAGGGCAAATGGAATTGGTCAGTGCTTGCTGACTACTGTTGGACACTGTAACATGATGCATGAGACGCTGAATACAAAAGAAAATCAGGAGCAAAGCACTTAGTTCTGTTGAATTTAATAGCTTATGCGAAACACAAACATGACTAAATACATTATTATCAACATATAAATGTTTATTTCTCAAAGTTCCTATGTGATGCAGTAAAACCAAAACTATATTTGTGCAAACCCAGTATCAATCAGCAAGAACTTTTCAGGAAGCAAGACTTTTTGTTGTGCAGTGTTTTTAGCAGAACTGTTCTTTTAATGGAACTAGGGTACGTGTGATTGTTTAACAAAAAAGTTTGCAAGTTGTGCACTGTGGGATCTCATAATGGGTCAGGTGGGTGCGGGTATTAAAGGTCCTGACCTGCACATCGCTAAGAGGCAGTTTTATTGGCTCCTTGCAGTTTATGTTTCCTGGCCGACAGTCTTTCCTTGAAGCCCACTGAGGAAAACTAAATCAACTTGAAAAGTGATCCTCCACTTATCTGTTATAAACATAGCATAGTGCCAGCATTTCTAATTCTGTATAAACAAGAAAACAGTCGGATTACTTCATTAATGTTAATAAAGTGTCATCAGCCCCCCAATCCACCATGAATGGGCCTAATGCTGAGATCTGGTGTAAGAACGTAGCTCCACCTGAAGAGCAGTTATGGCTATCAGGAATATATTCGAATAAGAGGCAGAGATTTTTAATAAAATACAGAAGAAATCAAAGTAAATAATAACATTTTAACAGAAAGTTAAATGTTAAAAAGGTAAAAATGTTTTGGTTGGTTAACAAATGACTGTTTAGCAGCAGTAAAATCACAGCTCAGTAAAAATTTTTGTTGTCCATTACCAGCAACTACAACCAATTTGTGTGTGTGTGTGTGTGTGTGTGTGTGTGTGTGTAATATTGATAGGAGTCCCTGCCGTCTTCATCACCACATGGAGCATTACAAAAGCTTATTTACACGATGTTGGGTAAGTCACCACAGTGTCTCTATATTTTGCTGCAAAGCCTTTAAAACCCACTCTGATTTTAAGATGGTTTGTTTATATCTGCTTTATTGCATCTAAACATTTATTCTTCAAGGCAGTTCTTCACAGATGTCCCATAAGAATTTACCCAATCCATTTCATTAGTTTGGTGTAAACAAAAGAAAACTTCTTTTTTCAATCGTCTGCCGCATGCTTTTACTGTGTTTATGACTCAGACAGTATCCACAGTATCACCTATAAGGGTTTCCATAGCTTCATAGCACAGTAGAACACTTTATCAGTGTAAAATGTAGTCAATTATCCATGTGAGCTTAAATCACTTTATTATGGTTCACTTTAAACTCATGAGGACAAAAGAGCAGAACTGCTGTTACACCAGATCTAGTGTACTTATATTATTGAACAGAGTTTACAACCTGGAGAAAGACAAATCTTGTTCCATTAGCTTACACTTAAAATTAAGAAAGTTTTTAAAATGCTGTGAAGTTGCTTTCTGGGGATAACAAGTTTAATTATTATCTTAATATTATAATAGAACTCATTTTCACATACAATATATCTTCTAATAATAGCCCGTCTCTTATTGTCGCCTGTTTCCAATAAACTCTGGGTTTCAAAATATGTCGCGACAAATAGTCGCCGATATCCAATAGTAAATAATTTCATTCGTTGCTAAACCACTCCCACAATAACAGCAGTATCACAGACAAGTATCACCGCCGACATTTTACATTTACATTTACAGCATTTGGCAGATGCTCTTATCCAGAGCGACGTACATGGTGAGCGGTTCAGGGTTAGGTGCCTTGCTCAAGGGCACTTCAGCCTGCTGTCCGGTCACGAGAATCGAACCTGGGACCCTTCGGTCACAAACCCACTTCTCTAACCATTGGCCATAAATACCCATCACCATTCCGTCTGCGAGGCGAATAATAGCTCATCTCCAACAAACGTCTGTCTCTATTAAACGCCGGCTGTCCGAATAATTTAATGTGATTAAACACCGGGGCTACTATTGGAAGATATATGGTATTTTGCCCTTTTTTATGATGTCATTGTCATGGAGGGGCAGCACTGTAGCGTAGTGGTTAGAATAGTGGGTTAGCACCAAACTACCTGAAATCCTCAGCTCCCACCCACATCATATATATATATATATAATTGTAAAAAAATACATACCTTAAGACTGATCGTTGTCCTGCCACTTGCAGCATATTTCACTTAAAGTTCATCAATGTTTGTACATATCCACACTAATAAAGTAGACACATTTTTTTGCTCAGTATGGTGAAACTGGGTCTCATTTTAGTTTCAGTCACATTGGCTGGAAATGAACCAAGCATTTTGTGGATCTTAACTAAATTGATCCCACTAAATATAGCGCCTCTACTCAGCTTCATTCAAAATAGGTTAAGCTGCCATGTTTCTAAACAGAACTTCAGTGAATCCTACAAATGGCTTTGTTCTGATTCTCTTCCTCAGATGCTGGGATATAATCGATGATAATCTCTGGTGGATCATTAGAACGCCCATTTTGATTATAATCCTGGTGAGTATTTTGAGTCCTCATTCACTTTAATGCATTGTCATGTTATGTATATTGTATTAAATCTGTACAATTTTGCTTTTTTGCAGATGAATTTCATTCTCTTTATTTGCATCATCCGCATTCTCCGGCAAAAAATCAATTGCAGGGACATCGGCAGGAACGAATCAAACCAATACTCGTGAGTTTTTGTTTCAGTAACTATTTATCACCTGCGTAATAAAATAATGTGAAAATTAGTCTGTAGTTAACTCCTTAGACCTCACCAGGATTCTAGAACACTAGAGGCTTATTTTTCATTGTTTTTAAAATCCTGGGTAGACTTAACATTATGATACGTATACTTAATAATTGACATGAAATATTAGACTATCAAATGTCATTTCTTACCCCCAATTATATAAGTCCAAATACATTTTCTAGCAACATTTTTTGGCGTTCAAGTATCTTCTGTAAGTACTTTAGCTGCTGTAGAGTTGAGCGAAGGAGGCAAACATTGATATCAGGCTAGCTAATCGATCTGCCTGATTGCTATGTCTATAAAATGTCTATAAAATATTGCTATAAATGTGTAGAAATGTAATGAGATTGGTGTTCTCATACTGAAGTTAATTTAGTCACAATTTCATCATGTGAACATTTATGGCTTGTATTAACATACATGCATAAGTGAGATTCTACTGTGTAGCTATATAAATACCTATATAAATAATATTTTGTTTATATGTAAACTAATTACTAAGTCAAATTATTAAAAACATAAGCCAACAGATAATAATTTTTCAAATCAAGTAATTATGACAGCTGTAGTTTACATTCTGTTACACTTCACCAGTTTGAATCTGAACCTGTTTGAATCTGTTTTAATGAAGAAATATCTCCACTTCTGCTTACAAACACTAATGTGCTATGAATGCACATTTTAAATCCACATTTTTCTTTGCTTTCAATGGCTTCAGAAATTATTCCTTTAAAATGACACCATGCTTTCAACAGATTTAGCTCCTAAAAGTTGCAAAACCTCGTTTTTCCTTGTTGAATTATGTTCTTCTAATATTCTATGACCTTATGAAGCATGGACAAATTGCACTTAAATTTATATATTTTAATTTCAATGTTTTTGCAGGAGGTTGGCAAAATCAACTCTCCTTCTGATTCCCCTGTTTGGAATAAACTACATCATCTTCGCCTTCATGCCTCGTCACATACAGTCTTATGTACGACTGGTGTTTGATCTTATCTTGGGTTCTTTTCAGGTATGCATCCATAAACCTTTAGTCTCTCTCACACACATACATACATACAGACCCTGTCTTTATTTCCCTCTCATCGTTGTTTATCTGCTCTGGATTCTCTAAATGCCAGGAGAATACGGAAAATGGCAGCAGCAGTGATGAATATATCCTGGGATAAGCCAGCCGCCCACTCCAGACTTCTCTCCATGTTTGTTTTTGAGCTAGAAAAAGGTTATATAAGGACACATGCCTGGATTCATATCTCCAACCAATCATTTTTTACAATCCAATAAAATATATATAGAAAGTGAAATATGACCATGTCATTTGGAGTAAATATAGTTGTATAAAACCCTAGGTCGGTAAGACTCACTAAAATCCCCCAAAGTACCATAAGTTAAAGGTCATCATGCTGTGATTGAGAACATCTTTCCAGCTGTTTAATGGCTTTCTCTCTGTAATGTTTTTGAAGAAACTGGACACTAGGGAGCACCCACATGATTTTTGAATTATTCTTGAGGAATTGACTGGGTGCATTATGAATTTCACAACAATTTAATTCACCAGCCTGGAGTAATTACACTCCATATCTAAAGGTATCAAGATATTCCTTCTAATTTGGAGTAGCCTATGGTCGCCATTCCCTAGTTAGAGATGTACTGTATAAAGGCCTTCAGCACTGGGCTGAGGAGCATTCTCTGGAGTGATGGAGCACCTTTGAGAATGAAGTGGTGTCTGTGATCCAGAGCTAATCATCTAACATTAGTGCTTGACCTAATTAATATGCATATGATTGAATGCATCAAAATCCTCACAGCAGTGTTCCAACATCTAGTGTAAAGCCTTCCCAGAAGAATAGAGGCTATCACTGCAGCAAAGAGAAAGGTCCAGTTGACTGGAAATTCAGTGTAGAATTAGATTTTGCTTCCTAAAGTTAGCATTGGCCCACCTCCCCAAAGCCATACTGACATTTGCTGGTGGTTACCTGCTTCTCAGAGAGGAAATAAGTGTTTTATCATTTACACCTTTGTTGAAGCTGTAAAGAACATGTTTGTCCCACTGGGCAATGATGGAACCTTCTTTCAGTCTCTGGACTGATGTGGTTGCTATCTCTCTAGCTGGCAACATGGAACCCATTGATACAATGGGTAAAATTGGTTCTCAGGGTTAGCTCATGGATTTTCTCTTTAAATCCCAGCAAGCTGGTGAGTCAAACCCCCAGTTTGGGTTTCAGCAGTCATGTGTGTCCAGGGACTCCCCTCACCTGTAATCCCAAGTGGAGACATGCTCTGTTTGTCAATCTATTGAATATTGACCACTCTCTTATTGGGAGGTCAATGCCAGAGACCTGCCCATAAAGTTAATAAGCCCAGTTTTTAGAAATTCTGTTTCCCCAAAGATAGGCTGCAGCTTATACATTGATTTAGCAAATCCGGTATGGGGTGCAGTTTGCTTAAATGGGGCAGCCTATCTAAAAACATTAAAACACATTTGCTAAAAATATAATTCATTGACAAAAACACAACAATCCCAAATAATTCGTTGAATTTAAATGTACTGTTTACTGCAGCAATGAACACTGTGAACAGCAAAGCAAAGATAGATCACTGACGGGTCAATATAAGATGCAGAAAAGTGCCAGTGCTTACCTCCACTTTCCAATGGAAACCGTAAACGAACAAGTTGTTTGCCAGAACTAGCATCGGCTAGCAGTTAGCCTAGCCGTCAGGGTAGTCCTCGATGCACCAAAATATGCAGACTCTCGCAGTTGTAGAGTTGATTTCATCTAAATATAGCAAGAATATTTAGCTTTATTAAGTATAACCCCACTATCTAGTTTTAATTAATCTAGAATTAATTCGAAGATAATTAAGAGAAGAAGAAAACCCTTTTTTGTTGCTGGAAAACAGCTCTGCACTGCTCCATCACGCTACTGCTATGACACACCTCTGCGCATGTGATGGGTAACGAAGTTCTCTCACTTAAATGATACGTCTACATGTAAATTCTTTAGTATAAAATTAACAAAAATGATTAAGCTTCCCTTTCTTCAAATCAGATCCATAAACATTGTCAATTGTTGCTTTGCTGTCACTAATATCGGACATGTGTTTGTCTCGGATATTGCAGATGTTGCGTGGAGCTTAAATTCTGCAGCATAGTTCTTGGATTGTGGCATTATATCAGTAAATTCCAAATGTTATCAATTTAATTGTTCATGCTCAACTATGGTATAATGTTACTACTGGTATAGAGCTGCAAAGGCCTCCAGGGGTGTGTCAAGTTAGATGCTTTTACTTCAGATCTGTAAATTCAGAAACTGTGGCTAATTGAGTGGCTTATCTTAGCGTTTTAAAACATAAATAAGCATTTTCTATGACTTATAGAATGAGACAGCCAATATTGTCGGGTGGTCTATTGTTGGGGAAATCCAATACTTAAACTCTATGCTAAAATAATGCTGGAGCAGACAAACTAGCCTTCACTCCCCACATGCATCAGTGATCCTTGGTTGACCATGTTTTCAGTCCACCAGTTGTCCTTCCTTGCATCACTTTCTACTGCACACCTAGAATGTTCTACAAGACCTGCTGTACTGGAGATGCTCTGGTCGTCACAATAAGGTCCTTGTCAAAGTGGCTCAGTTTCTTGCACTTGCCCATTTTTTCTGCTTCCAGCACATCACCTTCAAGAACGGACTGTTCATGTGCTGCCTAATATATCCGACCCCCTTGACAAGTGCCATTGTAATGACGCTAACGTTATTCACTTCACCTGTGGTGTTAATATTTTGGCAGATCTGTGTATATTATTATCACTAAGTGTACTGATGTGTACTACGTATAGATTATACATTGTCCAGGACTATATAACAGCACATTTTTACAACACTAATGGAAAGTGGTTGCCATTCCAAGCAACAAAGTTAATCAATAGCTTAATTGTCCTATGTGCTATGCTGTCCATTAGTAATGATGATTGATTTCCTGCCTGTTCGCCTGGCTTGAGAGTTCATGGCCATGTTTTACACGACTGTACATCTAATACAGGCTTGTTTGTTCTTTCCTCAGGGCTTTTGCGTCGCTGTCCTGTACTGCTTCCTAAATGGAGAGGTAATATAAAGAGAATTATAGATTTGAGCTTTTTTTTCCTCACAATATTGTGTGAATATGCACACAAACTACAGAAGCATTTTCATTTTCTAAGTAAAACTGTTAAATTGCATGATATTTGTCATATTATATTCTGTAGTACAGCAGGGGATCCCTCTTTTCTTCACAATTTATAATTTTGTCACAATTTTTGCCATGTCTAACCCCACCCATCATTTACATACACAGATGTAATATTTACTTTACTAGCATTTCCTAAAAAAAAGGATTTCCTAGCCTTGCAATCCCACAATCTTACTCTATAGAAAGTAGACATATTTACAGCAGATGTGGCAATGGTTAGGTTTTTCATTTTGGCCAGAGTGTTCCTTTAATTTTTTGTTTATATGGCTATGAAATACTTGGCTTGCACCACAGGAGTTGGTATTTTATAGACATTTTAGTGCTGTTTGAAGCTGGTTTGTTCCTAATCTGTGATTTCAGTGCTTTAATGATAAGGCTTAGCTTTAAGGTGTCTGAAACTGATAAGACATGAAAGGGAGTGAAAAACAACCCTATTTTTTTCTGAAAACTAAATTATTCCCATCCATCTATATCATTTTTTCCCACCCATGGTCTCTCTTGCACATTTCTCTTTCTCTCTCTGTATCTTGCTTTTTCACCCTCTCCGAATCTTTCTTTTCCTTTTCTTCTCTTTTTTGTCCTCTCTCCCCCTTTACCTTATTTAATCTTACTTTCTCCCTTTCTCTATCTTTTCTCTCTCTTTTTACTTCTTACTCACCACCTGTTGCTTTCTCTCTCTCTCTTGTCCAGGTGCAGTCTGAAATTAAGCGGAAATGGCGACGATGGCACATGCAGAGGTTTCTGGGTGCTGGAACAAAATATCAGCAGCCGTGTCTGGCCAGCAATGGTAACCACTCCAGCACTCAGATCACCATGCTGACCAAATGCAGCCCCAGCACCCGCCGGGCATCAGCCTGTCAGGACAACTTCTCGAGCATCTGAGCCAGAAAGGAGAAGGAGATTTAGGATAAAAGTCCTGAGACAAGGGGACACAGTTTCCATGAGCATTGCCATGGAAATGGCCCAGCTCTCATCACCACGTCTTGTGACTGAGTAGATGGTCGGTGTTAGATAGGCATGTGGTATGTGCATCTGTGATGTGAACGTCGATGTTCGTTGCCATTCTTGCACATTGGACAGTGGAAGAGACCAGCAACTGGGGATGGGACGATATGAAAATCAAGCTAAATCAGGTTTATTATTATAATTATAGTATTAAAATTTGTTTTATTTTTGTATTAGAACAGTACGGATAGGTATACTGAAAATAAAAAAAAAAGCCGCCATCAAATCAGCCTGAAATGAACCATTTTACTTTGCTAGTTAATGAGCCAGGTCACATTAAGCACTTAAAACCTTTTCCTACCATCAAAATGTATTGACTGTTGCCTGCCTTTAAAACAACAGCTTTGATTACATCACTGTGTAGTAATGGACGGGGATATTTTAACTAATAATATTGTAAGAGATCTGGCAACTCCGTACCCCCACCCACAACCTTGGCTTAGACTGTAGCTGGATGGATTAAGAGAGTGTAACAAAATTCCAGTTACAACACTCCAACAAAAGCAAATGTATTTATTTGCAATTTTAAACACTATGATTACCAGGGGGTTATACACTATGGAATATCATAAAAACTGGTGGCTGTCTCGTTCCTATTAGCATTCAGTACTTTTCTTGACATGTGAATGCTTTTAATCAATCAACTGGTTTGTGGTCAAGGTCTGTGTCTGGAGTGTGAAGGACGAAGCCTAATGACACACCATGTATTACAACATTGAGTATATTTCTCATGAATCTGCTGCTGGCAAGTGCTCCAGTGAGTCCAGTAGAATTCTGAATCATCCCTAAGACTTGCACAAACACATTTAAACTGTGGTTCTTGAGTTGGTGGGTTGCAGACTGACATTTACGTATAGATGGCTTCATTATGCTGCTCTAGGTATAAGGTTCCACTCCTCACCCTTCATTAACTAGACAATAATGGTGTGACCTTATAGGTGTACATTAGGTCTAATTTTATATTTGCTCACATTTGAATGTAATTAACATGAACAATCTGTCCTTCAGCTTGAAATTTCTGTTTTATATTTTTGTCCAGACAGTGCTGTCCTCTGTCTTACAAATGTGAACAGCAGTCTCTTCTGCTAAGGGGCATAAATGTTGTTGCAGGTTGACACCAGTGTATATATCGTTCATTTTCTTGCCATGTTTAATGTATGTGATTTATAATACAACTTCATCATTTTTACTGTTCCCTGTAAATGTTTACATGGTATTATCTGTCATTTGTATGGAGTCTTTTGCTGGGTATCTGCATATTCAACTTACATGTACAATACCAGTCAAAACGTTAGACAAACTTTCCCATTAAATTGAATGGGAAAGTGTGCCCAAACTTTTGACTGGTAGTGCACTTACATAATTATCTAAAATGTACTTATTTCAGAGCAGATGGTCTGTGAATGATCAAAAGAACACATGCTGTAGCATTTGCATTGGTACAATTCTCCTGTACGTTTACATGCACACTTTTGTAATGTGTATAGAAAGGGAAGCACAACCACAAACCCTATTTATGCTTGTTTGGATGTTGTGTTATATGAAGAGTATCGTGTAATGTTCAATTAAAGTGAGTTACAAATGTTGGATATCGTTAAGTGGCTGCCATTTTATTGTTCATCTCTAAGAATATGTTAAGAGCATGCTTCCAGGCATAAAAAAATTTCCCCTATGGCAGTTTATTCTTCATGTAGACTAGACTTTAGCCACAAATGTACTATACCTACATAGTGACATGTATATATGTATAGGTACATGTCTCACAAAAGTGAGTACAACCCTCACATTTTTGTAAAAGTTTCATGGGACAACACTGAAGATATGACACTTTGATACAATGTAAAGTTGTCAGTGTACAGCTTGTAAAACTGTAAATTTGTTGTCCCCTCAGTATAACTCAACACACAGCCATTAATGTCTAAATTGCCAAAGTGTCACTATTTTGTGTGGCCACCATTATTTTCCAGCACTATCTTAACTCTCTTGGGCATGGAGTTCACTAGATCCTCACAGGTTTCCACTGGAATTATTTTCCACCCTTACATGATGAGTATGAGAGAGTGCGAGAGCGATAAAACCATATTGAATTCACCTGCTCCCCATTCACACCTGAGACCTTGTAACATTAACGAGTCACATGACACCGATGAGGGAAAATGGCTAATTGGGCACAATTTGTACATTTTCACTTAGGGGTGTACTTACTTTTGTTGCCATTGTTTTAGACATTACTGGCTGTGTATTGAGTTATTTAGAGGGGACAGTAAATTAACACTTATACAAGTTGTACATTGACTTTGCATTAATACACAAAATGACGACATTGTTTTCACATAAGGGGGCTTAAACTACACTGATCCATTAATAGCACTGCGATGAAGCATCATACAAGGGATAATGTATTATGAAATGGCTATGATGGGAAAATAAATCCCAACGGGGCAAAGACTCTTCCACTTATTATACGGATCTACATCAAAATGAGAAATTGATAGTTTTCAAAGTTTTTCATGTTGTGCCTTAAACGTTCCCCATTTTCTTGGTCTTTAATTTGGGCCTGAGCACAGCACTCCAACATTAACAATATTTGCTGAAAACATTAAAATGTATATTGAAATTAACATCACGTTTCATCCATGTTTGCTAACTGCAATAATGGCGAATTAATATAAAACCATGAATCTGAAGCACAAAACCCATTTTCCAGTCAAAACAGCCATAATGTATGGCTGGTGAATTTATATAACACACCTCCTGTACAAAAGCAATTCTTAAAGTAGAAGTTATTATTTCAGTGTGAGAAAAAAGCAGAAAACATAACAAACAAACAAAAACAGCCACAAACACACACGCATGCAAAAAGCAAATTTGTCCACATTACCTGTGAGCCCCTTATCATGATTTTAAATCCATCCTCCCAATACTAAAAACAAGTAGTCAGGTCCAGCTCCAGTCCTGGAGGGTCCACAATTTCTTGATCTCATTGATCTAACACACCTGGTTCAACTCACCTGTTAATTGCCAGGTGTTGCGAGTGTGTTTGAGGAGGGGAACTACTAAACTGTGTTGGACACCAGGCCTCCAGGACTGACTTTGGACATCACTAAGTTAAGAAAAATGTTCCCAAAGCTCTCATTGATGTTATGTTTCACGTCACAAAAGCAGCTGCTACCTACACACACATCTTTCTCACAAAGTTCAAGAGGACATTAGACAGAAGATCATCAGCTTACATAAGACATGGGAATAGAAACAAAATGGGTTTTTAAAAGAGTTTTCATACCTGGAGTGACAGAGAGACAATGGGACTAGTAACAACCACGCAAGGCCTGATAGATCACCAAAAATCTCCTAATCTGATAAACAGCACATTAGCTTTCAGATGTTTATGTCCATCCTTCTACTGTAAGAACACTGTGGGTCCGAAAAGATGTGTAACTGTAAAATCTGCAGTAGTAGTGTAATGTTTCATGGATATTGAATAAAATTCAAATGTATCAGCTGCCCTTTGCATTGCATTTCATGATGAGTGAACCAATATGTTGGGTTTTTTGAGGAGTGAGGAAGGGCCTAGAAGAGAAAGTGAATGGGAATTAGGTGGAGAGATCACTAGAGAGCATATGAGAGCGATATCATCTATGTTTACCCCTCCTCTGAAATACAGCCCATCTGTTATTTATTTATCCACTAAATCCCTTCTCAAATGATTCCCGTAAGTTTCTCCTCTTGCCTCAGCGACATTCTACTGGCTCCAAAACTGCAGCAGCCATGTTGTCCATCCCTCAGCACACAACCCTGTCAGACGCATGAGCCAGACTGAGCGTGCTTTGGCTTGATGTCCAGTTTGATAAGAGACCTTCAACATTCTATTGTTTTAATAACCCTGCAAGTGTTCCAGCAGGAGGCAGTGTTTGTGGAGGATCATCTCAAGCTGGGTTGAATTCCATGGTCACCGCACCGATCCCAGAAGTGTAGTGGGGGAGGTTATTTTCACAGTAATGCATATACTTGGCACATTAGCTTACTCCATGTAGTCACCTGATATTCTTTTGAAGGGCTGCTCAGCTCTGCTACCAAGAAATGAATACTGAGGTCTGACAAATTATCTTCAGGGTGAAGTCATGGCACCATCAAGCCTGAGCAGTGCTATAGACAACGTATGGATCCAGACATTGTTCCTCTAAGGCAGGGGTCGGGAAACCGCGGCTCCGGAACCGCATGCGGCTCTTCAGCCACCTTGTTGTAGCTCTGTTTGGCCTTGACCAAAAAACTGATATTTATTAATGAAACTTTTAATTATATATTTTATTTTTGCTTATTTTGTTAGTTTTCTTGGAGTTTGAGGTGATACTTTAACATTGTGTAATTGTGTAACTTTATTAGCAGTAAATAAAGTGAAATGCTCCAAAATTTAGAGTAACGCCCCCTAACGCGCTCTGGTCGCTATGGTAACGCGTAAACGTATTCTCCAAATTCAAAACAACACTTATTCCAAAAAATTTAAGAAATGCCTCTTTCTGCAAAAACCGTCGAGGACAGCACCATTAAAATGGCGACAAACAAAAGGTAACGCCTTATGTTTACCTTTTAAAAACTGCTAAGCTTCAACTATGTTTTTTTATATTAAAGTGGGCTACGTTTTAATTTAATTTTACACAAATAAAGGAAGGCCTACACATGCACACTGCACTTCTGTTTGCCTCATTCAGTTGTTGTAACGGGTGAAATAAAAAAGTTTATACGCTGTGTAATGTTTTGCGGCTCCAGACGATTTAACTTTAGTTGAAGAGGAGGCAAAATGGCTCTTTTGGTAGTAAAGGTTTCCGACCCCTGCTCTAAGGGATGAATACAGCTACTCTGAGGCCCATTTATTGCTCTGGAGAAACCACACATAAGATCACCATGTTCCATACCATAGCATCATGTTTAAACTTTTGACATGGATCACATTTTTGTCTAAAAATATTATTAGATTTATGTTTAGGAGTTAATGTAGGAATTAGTTTTAAAATGTAGAGACTTTAAAGATACAAACTAGGATTGCACTGATATGGGAACTGTGGACAGATGATGATCTCCAGTCTTTTTCTTGCACACATCTGCTGATGCCAATGTGTAAACATTTGTAAAATGTAAACTGAGACTATACCCTGGATTATTATACAGAAATATCATTACCGGTACATAACAGAGAAATTAGTGACGCACCCATATATTAATTCTAGGCTGATGGCAATATTTTTCATGGACACATATTCTGATGTTAATAAACATTATATAAACATAATAATGTGTAGAGATTTTGAATGAATCCACCTGGATTAATGATGTCGTATTTATTTCTGTAGTAATAAAATACAGATATTTTAGCACAGTGGCACCTAAACCCTCTTTTCTTCTGGGGAACAATAAATATGTCATCTAATGTTGGGTTAAACCTAACCCAAACCTAAACATCTATCAAAGATTAATATTTTAAAAAGAAAAGACAAATGCACAATTGATTTAGAAGGTTACAAATACAGCAAAATTAATGAAGTATAGACACTATCGCAGTAGCCCAACATCGGCTAAACGTTGAGCTTTTCTGGAGGGCAAACAATGTCATTTAATCTCATATTCTGTTAAAGATACATCAATAAAACATCAATAAAAACATAAAATTATAATATAAAAATCTGAAACTCATGCAATTTGAGGAAACTGAAGAAGCAAAGATGAAATCATGTTAAAGCTGTGAGTTCTCTCAGTATTTTATTTTCTCTTCATTTATATCTGATGCCAGTACACACATACAATGTTGACTAAATGTGAAAGGGACTATTGGTCATTGTTAACACGTCCCAATTCACAAAGTGCAAATGTGACCTCTGCATCTAACCCCATCCAGACCATGGAGCAGCAGATGGCAATCAACAGCACCTGGGTAATAGGACAGTGATGCCTGGGTTGGTCAACTTAACCACTAGGCCACCACTGAAAGAGAGGAGACTCAAATACACACTAACCATCAATGTTCTCGCTCACTTTTTCACAAAGAAGAAAAGTGCACGTAGTAAAGAGCCACTGGAGCGACCCGCTTGAATCTAAATTCACATGCCGTCTGCGGCGCTCTGCTGCCCCCGTGTGGCACACCGCGGCTTTGCAGCCTAGGCGCCGGTCGTGCTGAACCGGTTCACTCCGCTGTGCACTCACTGACCTCGGTTGCCTCCCTGTGCGCCGAGCACACCAGGTGCCTCGGACAAACGTGCTTTTTTGGCCCAGTTCAGTCCACTCTCAGTGATTTAAAATATCACCCAAGGCTTTCCACTGCGGTCTAACACAGCTAGAATAAGGCCAGAGGCTCTTGCACAAAACATGGCCGGATTACGGCATCGCTGTCGCTTTAACGCTCCAGACGGAGCGCCCCATATGATTTTGGAGCTCCAATCACCACTTGCCCTCCGCCAAAGGCAGCCGCCGATCACTCTGCGTGCAAACATGGCGAGAATGAACCGCTGTCTAAATCAAAGGACGCCGTTTAAATGCAAGGAGTAGGCTTCCGTGCATGGAGAGCGGCCGGACAGGTCCTGGGGAGGGCGCACGGAGCTCCTTGAAAGCAGCAAACGCCACCGGATCGCAATGGTAGCAGCTCGGTCTCTTCTTCGGTTTGTCGCGCTGGTTGATCTGCGAATTTGGGAATCCAGTTTTAGGCCTGAGTGTGTCTGCCGAGCCGAGCATAGCATCTCCATGTTAAATAATGATGAATATTATTATTGTTGTAGTTGTTGATGATGATGTTCTGTGGTAGAAATAGACCACATTGATTGTTCATCATCTTCAGAGCTGAGGAACTTTTCTCTAGGTTGCTCTTTGAGGTCATTGTGTGTGTGTGTGTGTGTGTGTGTGTGTGTGTGTGTGTGTGTGTGTGTGTGTGTGAGAGAGAGAGAGAGAGAGA
>JBBIGC010000041.1:25356428-25372469 GCA_037576955.1 Lepidarchus adonis | reverse complement strand
ATATATAGGCTAATGCAAAAAATTTGGTCAATTTGTAATTAAAAAGATGTTAACTCAGTCTCTGTAGGACATGGAAAAAATACACAATATTTTCCGCAAACATTGATGGTTGGCAAGGTGTTCTATTCATGAAATGCTTCTCCTTTTTTCTCCAAACATGCCTTTGCTGATTGTGGCCAAAGAGTTATTTTAACTTCATCAGTCCACAGCACAGTGGTCATGATAAGAACCGGGGGTCATGAGGTATATGATGCTTTGAATACAATATCTACAGCATTTTAACTTGCTATTCAAAACTATACACCTTTTTATAAGATTAATAATGGTAATTCAGCAGTGACAGTTTTGGTTATTACATTTTGTGAGGTATATTTTAGAAGCACTAAACTCTTTTGTTTAGTTTCTGTCACCACCATTGGCGATCATATTTGTGCATCTTGTGGAAGATTGTGGTAATATGGAAAGTTGTCAGGACAAGCTTTTTCAATCTTTAAAAAAAAGTGGTTGTGATGAATTGATCCTTGATTAAAAGTAGTGTGATGTACTCATCACTAAGACGGTTTCATCAACTCCAAGAGTGGAAAAAACAACAGTGCCAAGGAAATAAGCTTCAATATAATCCTTCAAATCAGTGTTTAAATAGTATTCACTACTATTGTTTTTAGTTTTCTTCATGTTAAATGGATCTCTACATGGAACTCTATGTCTGTGGTGTTTGTCGTCCTTATGTTGGAGAATGGCATATTCATTTGTCAAGCATTGTCCTAATATAATTAGGCTAAAAAGTAAGGACAACTATAACCCAATTTGCCAGTGGTTTAAGATTCTAGTTCATCTCTATATTGTGTGATTTTACATTTTCACTCCTCTCTGAGCCGGTTAGTCTCCCGCTTCACCTACAAATGCACTCTTAGTAGCTACTAGTATTGGGTTGGACAGGCTTTTCCAAAGTACAATCACACAAAATTTGTGTGAAAGTATGCAAATTATTAACATACGTTGAGTTTCCAGTTTAAATTGCTGGAAAATCTATATTTGGTCAAAACATTTTTACCATTTGAAATGAATGACACACTGATCATATGTATATTGATAGAAATAGCACTGTATTTTAAAATAATTTTCAATGGCATTTTACTAACATTCTGTAAACCTTGACCAACTTGACAAAAGCAGCTACAAAAGAATTCATTTCTGGGCAGAGCTTCAATTTGCTGTTCTGTTGTTTTCAAAATTTCTATTATCTACCACTGAGGTCAAACTTTAAACTGCATACTGCATGTGAGAGTGTGAACCACTGTGGTAGTCACTTTGAAATAGCAATTTTAACATGGTGTACAGTTGTGTCACAGTTAAGGTGGCTTACAGCCCAAATATAAATGTATCTAATCTTGGGTCTTTCCTGTTGTATTCCTGTAAGATATAATACCAATCCGAACACATATGCTGCTTTTGGGTTGATTCCTTCTGAACATCGTCACACAAGTTTTCCCTAGACGAAGAAAACTGTGACACATTTCTACACTGTTCTAATTCGCAACAAAAGGAAAATGGAAAGGTGTAGTTTAACTACAAGTGCTTTTTTCTGTACCAGAAAGAGAGGACTGTACTTTTTAAAGGATTATTGCTATAGTTGATTGTGAAGCAGGTAGTTTTGCTGCTTTTAGTGCTGAATAGGAAACTGAATTTGAAAGATTTAGGCACAACATGTTGGCTTTTTGATGTTCTCATCAACATCCTGTATTATCAGATTAGATGATGAATTGGACAATGTGAACTGTTTCTGCAGTGATACTGGAATGTCTGAGGTTACTATTGTGTTGTTACATGGAAGGCAATTTTTTGTAGAAGCTATAGAACCTAAAAGTGATGTTTATATTGGTCTATATTGTCATTTAGATTGGTCTATATTGTCACTGTTCTGCCAACTGTCAGTTATATCTGTAGAAACTGAAGAAACATCCTTGCCAATTGTAGACATAAATATACTTTTTTTTTTTTTATTGTACCAATGAATGGTAATTAGTTTGTGCTTTGAGCCATCATTAGTTTGGTAACACTTTACATTAAGGAAACTAACTGCTATATAACTCAGACATGTCATGATCAAGCTGTCATGATGAATTTCCACTGGTGTACCAAAATATTTAAATCATATTAAGGTAAAAAAAAAAAAAAATTGTAGCTTCATCAGCTTGAAAAGTAGATGGCACATATTGGAGTCTCTGCAGCAATCATGGTGACTTCTAATTTCCTGTATGACAAAAGATAGGAACGAGGTATTGTGCCATTTTGTGGAGTTCAGGAATCCATTTTATGAGTAGACATGTGCACCAAAATAAAAAGATATTCAATAGATAAAAAACAATAAAAATTATAAATTTTGATACTTGGTAACAATATGTCAGTACAATGTTGTGCCAAGCATTATTGCGATACTACACAGTTCCCGTTTTTTCCCCCACTTCTGCATACGTGAACCTAATACACCATGCTTGTGGCATGGTTATGTCAGTGTTAAGTAACACAGTCTGAGTACAATCAATTATTTTTTTGCTTAAATGTACTAAACTGTCAATTGTCATTCATGTTATTCATTTATGTTTTATGGGTGTCATTCAGATTTCTGTTTTATATTTCCAGCTGTTTTAGTATTTGCATTGTAACTGCTACATTTGTCATTTTTCACATGGAATCTGTTGGCCGAATATTATTGTTTATCGATTATCTAACTCAAATAAAGATGTGAATAATATAAATACACAAACATGGACATTTAGATTGCATTACACTTTTCCTGCAGTCCAAAAAGTTCATGATGAGGTCATTGCCTTGTAATCCTTTAACTCTGTAGTGGTCCATTCTTTGTCTCCCCCTGCTGTCCATCAATTGCAATCAGATCTTTTCCAGGAACATTAAATAACTGCATATCCGCTGCTCTCCACACAATTAAATGTATGTACATTCTGTCCATTAGTTGATCACATCTTGGTAAGCCGTAAAGCATTGAGACGCACTCCTAATACTGTGGCTCCAGAAGCGTAGCTGATCTCCCTCAGCATCCCATTCCAGCCTTTCTCTTCTTCATCAAACCTGTGAGGCACAATACTTCATATTAATGTTCTATATGCCAAAAAGTATCCAGACTCCCTTTCTAATTAGAGAGTTCAGCTATGTTAAGGTAAAAACCTGTGTTCACTTGTGTGTACATATGTATGATCTCCATTGAAAAGACTGGAGTATAAAACCTCTCCAGCATTGAATTAACTTTTAACATGTAGAGTAAGTTTTTAAACAAAAAATAAAGAGCCGTGACTAATGACGGACATCACTAGTGTTCCTGTGAGGTTAGCATTGCTAACAAACATCAATATCAAGTCACAAAAAGTTTTTTCATAAACAGGTTGATGGCTGACCTCCAGATATCATTCATCTCAGTGGGTTCCAGCTTTTCTGTGACATCGTTGGGCATCATGGCAAAGCCTCCCACAGCATACAGACAACCAGCCAGTTCTATCAGGTTCAGTGAACTTCTCTCCTGAGGGAACTCCGTAAACTCTGACCACCTGTGTCATCAGAAATAGTTGATTTCTCATTTCAAACCTCAGCATCTTCTACAGTGCAACACTGACTAGATGGGTTCTCCTAGTTTTGACACTTTGGAAAACTACAAATACTTTGAGGTGGATAATAAGGGGATATTTTAATTTTTTTAACCACTTCATGGCCTTATTAGATATTTGCATAATGCATGCAAATGGCCTAAAATAAAATATACAACTGTAAAATGATGAGCAATGCAGTGCTATGCTGTAGAAAGTGATTTGAACAAAAAGTATCTCTTTTATTAACCTGTCAGATCAGTAAATATTAATCCAAACTCTGTGCCCTCAAATTTGAACGAACAGATTCTGCCTTTCTTCTCCTACCCCTGGGGCAACAAAATTTGACTTCTCCTTGTGACTATGACTGTTTTCACTGGGCCATCTTTATTGTTAAAAAAAAACTGGCTACAGAATATTAACCAACAAGACAAATAATGATAAATTCTTATCATATATCAGAATCTATCTATGATTTCTAAGGAAGTTAAATTGGTGTGCAACTCACGTGTTGCTGCCAATGTCGTACACCTCTGAGCTGCTGGTCAGGCCATTGTCAGTGACTCCAGTCACCACATAGATTTTGTTCTTGTGAACAGCAACACCGAACAGGGAGCGAGCCGTCTTCATTGGGGCCAGCTCCTTCCACTCAAACTTGGAGGGGTTGTAGACACACACTCTCCTTAAACATTTCCTTTATCATAAAACAAAAGTGAGGACATGATCTCTGACATTTTCTGCAAATGTAATTTACAGCTAGGTTGTATTTGTTCACTAAATCTATCAGTTATATAATGTTTTAATACCATATTTTTAATAACACTGAAATAATAATAATAATTGAAACAATGCAAACACACTTGCTCTCTGATTTTCCACCTAGAACGTAGACGAGCCCATTGTGTGAGATGGTGCCATGGCCATAGACAGAATATGGAAGCGGATCAGATTCTCCCCATTTGAACGATCTACAGGCAGCAGAAAGCACAGCAAATTCATATTCTGACTGCATACGAAGGCTTAATGGTGATTCACATATGCTTGACAGGAAATCAGTTAATAGGATTTTCATTCCATTAGTAGGAACTCACTGTCTGTCGTAGATCATAACAGAGTCTAATGCATGTTCTCCCTCTTTTAGCTCCTTTCCACCCACAACAAAGATTGAATTCTTGGCTTCTGCCATCCCAAAGAGGCAGCGGGGGTTGGGCAGAGAGGGCATTCCCAGCCATTCAGAGCTCATGGGGTCAAACTGGCAGAGAAAGAAGAGCAACATGTAGCATACAAATTAGCGGTATTACTTGTGATCATGTTTACATTCACTAAGCTATATCTGTGTAACAATTCACAGAATTCTGAATTTAGTTCTATTTCAATTCATTCAATTCACTTTGTATTACAGCAAATATAAGCTGCTAAAAATCTGTCTTGCATGTAGCCTTAGTGTTGTATGTTGAGTGCCCAGATCTAATGTGTTAGCCCCACGATAACATACTAGCTGTGATATGATGTTATATATGTGGTGATACAGTTTCATATGTTACATCCTTTCTGAGCTTGGTAAAAGAAAGCTAATCCATGACATTTATAACATAGATTCAAGGTGTGTCATGCAAAATATAGTCAAAATGACAAATGAGCTATGTAGTGCTAACAGCTGTTTTGTTAGCATGCTAATCCCTAATGAGCAGCAGATGAATCACTGCTGTGTTTAGAATCAATGGTCTTTGGTGTAGTATAGTACATGTATTTGTAATACAGACCAATTTAGAGATGTTTCAATGTGAGCAAGACATGATTAATAGATATATGAACAATAACTTTCCAGTAAGGATACCTGTAGAAAGTAGGAACTGAAGGGGTCGTCTGTATTCTGCTCATTATATAGGAGACCTCCAGCCACAAAGATCTGATTCTCCTTTGTCACCACACTGCAGTGGTTTTTTGGGATCTCAGTGGATGAAGATGCTAAATAACATTCATTTTCAGCAGGGTCGTAGGCATGCGTTCCTGTGTTGCTAATCATGAGAATCAAGTCTGTTTGAAACATCCCGAAGCGTGGGTTATCATTCAGAATCCCTGGGAGCAGGCCATCCTCCTCATTCTCATCTTCATCCTCCCCACCCACCGCAGCTCCTGTCTTTCTCCCAGATGACCTTTTGACCATAGGAAGCATTCCTTTTTGCGCATCCTTGATTAGCTGCAGCTCTTTCTTGATCTCCTGGTTGGCTCTAATCATCCTGTGGCCCTCCACTTTCTCCTTGAAGTAAACTGGTGACATCAGGCGGAACCGCACACAGTGCAGGAGGTCTGGAACGTCCTTCAGCCTTTCCCTCTGATCATATTCAACCCACTTCATCAGAGCCTCAAAGACAGACTCTTCCTTCTCCACATTCAGAGAATCACAGGTGATGATGGCAGCCAGTTCTCCAGAGCCCAGTTGCTGGAAGTCCTGGTCTCGGATGATGAGTTCAAATCGGTCGCAGATGTAGTCCCGAGCTTTGGAAGCCAGTCTGGGACACTCCAGAAGCAAACCTAGCCTGAGGATGGCCAGACAGTTGCTCAGGACCATCTTCTGTTCCAGGAAGGATACACAAACGCTAAAGATTGAAGGAATCTGGTACATGTTGGCCACCATGAAGATGTCCTGGACATTCTGCTCAGTAAGGCTGATGTCTGAGGTGTAGATGTACCTTAGGATCATCCCCATAATTCCAGGTTCCACATCTTTAAGCTCAACCTCTCGTTTCTTGCTGTCCTCCAGGTCTGAGAGGAACATGGCCTTGAAGTACGGGCTGCTGGCAGCCAGCACCAGCCTGTGGCAAGGGAACTCTTGATCCTTGATCTTTAGAACACAGTCTACAAATTTGTCACTCTCCAGAAGATTGCAAAGTCCATCTTGCAGCAGCATCTGCTGGTACATCCGTGGTTCCGTCAGTGGATCTACTAGCTCGGCGGCCATCTTGTCAGGGTTTTTCGTGGTCTTAGCGTGATATGGCAGTAGGAGGGTCTGCGTATCCTCTCCCACTGCTAGACTGATTGTATTAACTGAGTGACCTAAAGAGAAAGAAATGGAGGCTAGCACGATGGTGTGGCTTCTATCAGCTGTCATGGATCATCAACTATGTTTATTTTTAGACCTGACCAAGCTGTGGGATTCACATTTGGAGAGACTGAAACTTGAGTCTTCCCCCTCTTCCCTCCCCCCCTTTTTTCCTCCACCATCTTCACCAAAAGGCAGACAGCTGACATTTTGCCAAAGAAGACCACCACATTTCTATAGAAGCCCATTTATGCTACTTAAAATAAAATAAAGAAGCCATGTACGTATCATCTCATAATATAAATTTTCTTATGTCTCTGATCATTTTGAGATGACACATAATAAAACAGTAAGTCACAATTATAAGATAGCAAGTTATAATAATGAAATAATTATGCAACAATATTTCCTAACAATGGGGAAATGTCTCATTATTTTTGACTTACTAAAATATTTTCATGGAAATAGGCTTCCATTCATTTCGTGTTTTTGTTGGGGGTTATTTTTTTGACTGAAGGGAAACTTATTCTGCACTTTTAGAAAGGTTCTTTGAGTAGTGTCATGGAAAAACCATTTTTGTAATTAAAATATATAATGCTATAAAGAACTTTTACATAATATAAAGGTTCTTATACTGTTACAGGGCAATTTAAGAGTTCTTCACTGTGCACTTGAATTATATTGAGGTTCTTTCAACATTAAAGTACTTTGTTAATAGTGTCTGTGGAATTAAAAACCCTTCTGGCATTCTTAGTTATATTATTTTTGTATAGATTCGCATGTCTCTAATGTTAATTCTACAATTATACAGAGTGCCCAGGTCTCATTTTAATAGAGGAACTGGATTATATCAAAATCTCAAAGTACAGCATGATGTAAAGTTATTTTGCAATATGTATCATATATTTTCTAGAGTATATATAGGGTATGTGACAGTTACAAAGTTAAAATGACTTTCATAAACTTTGATTATGAAAAGCACTACTGTTCCTTGGTAAAGCCAAAAAAGTTGATGGCTATAGTGCAGGTTACAGGCTTATTGACTGACCCTATTTCCCCTGTGGTATCTGCAGTCTGATGTAGGGCATTCTCACAGAAGCATTGCTCCATATTGTGTCATGTGACAGAGTAATACAAAAACGTGTCAGTTAATCTTCTCATGGAGGATAACAAGGGTAACTGTAGTTCACAGGTTCCCAAATGTCTTCGGTTTTTGCCTTTTTCGTGAACTGCTTTTCAAACAGGGCCTCCATGCGACATTCATTTTGAGTATTCATGCATTCCTTTCATAAACAATAAGCAAACCCATTTTAGTGAAATAATTATACTAAGCCATATAATAACAGACACAAACACATAAAGGCATCTTTGTCTTTAATGGTTCAATATATTACATCTGCATAAAATATTTGGTAAGCCCATTCTCTGGATATCCAATATAGTTTTAAATAAATGGATAAAATAAAAAACACACTTGTTGGTTGTCGACTGTGAATGTGTGAGTCTGTGGAAGAGGGCATTTGGCATGTACACAGCAAGGGCACTTGAGGACTATTCACAGTTAAAAAGGCTTTGTGCTTAAAAAAACACGCTTTTGCTGAGCAGTGGCCATGGTGACGGGAGCTGCTTGGGTTTGGTATGGAAGCTTGGACTCAGTGAACTGTCACTTTCCACTTGTTTAGTCAGTTTTGGGTTTGCCGGGCTCTGTCTGCGGAGGGACTGTTGGTTCCGGCTCCTCCAGCAGAGCTAGTTTTCGCTCCCGTTCTTTTATCAGCTGGATGCCACAGTAGGTCACCAACAGTACAGAGATGGTGGACATGGGGAAACCTGAAGGAGAAACAATGGAAAATTCAAATCTTCATTTTATTTGCAGAACGTTTTACTACTATACGAACTGTAAAGTTAAAAAAATACAGTGTAGAATGTCGATTTTATATGTTGGACCACAGGTAGAGCTTTGCATCTGTACCATGATTAAATGAAGTATTACATGTACTTTACATGTTATTATATCAAAATGTGCCGGTTACCTTTGAAAAGCAATCTCTTGGCCACCAATTTAGCAAAATCCAGACTGTTCAAGGCCAGGATGTTATAAAGAACAATTTGCCAGAAGTTGACAGCATTGAACAATCCCCTGATGCGCCGTGACGTTGCCTCAGACAAAAGACCCTTTGAAAGAAAACACAAGAATATTACGTTCTCAACAGCTTGCTTATTGGTTGCAGTTTTAGTAGCCCAAAGCAACTGCATTGCTTCTGGCTTAGTTCAACACAATTACTCTACCCTGTCCATCACAAAGGATTAAGCTGCACTCGATTGGCAATTCAGGGTTTTGCTTAGAGTCTTACCTCAATAGTAGACAGAGGTGGTAGAGAGAAGAGCTTAGCGACCCACAGCTCAAAGTTCAGACCAAAGCAGTTGAAGAAAGACCAGATGTACACCAGTTCACAAGGTCCGAGCCAGAGAGTTGTTACAGCAAAGGTGCAAATTGTTGCAAGCAACTCCTTGAAGATTGCATCATGATTGCCTCCAATGTAGTCATAGACATATCTTGGTAGTAAATATAGGATGATCACACATAAACATTGTGATTTCTGAGATGCAGGCATGTGTAACACTTATAAAACCCTGGCCCAGACAAGTCCTAGTCCTTGCCAATGAAATGTCGGGTCTTTTTTTGCTTACTATATACACATTGAGAAGTAATCTGGAGAATCATTTAAAAACTTAATTCAATTAAAATCATTAAGGCGTATTTTGTATATATATTAAGTGATTTGATTGTGGTACTCACTTGCACAGCCAGTCATTAATTCCTCTGTCAAAGTGTCTGTGAATTGGAAATAATGAAAAAAGAAAATGTAATGAAAAGCAGTTAATGAAAATTGATTACACATTTTGTATAATATGTCAAGTTTAAGAGAAACACAGATACTTACGTTTCAGCAAAGACATACAGCATGGTGATACATTTAGGGGGCTGGGGAGGGTCCAGATGATCAAGTTGAGAAACAGTGTTGATAACACCAAACATGACCGCTGCTTTTACCCAATCGTACACCAGGTTTGAGTATGCCAAACCAGCTGCAAGGGCAAGAAAACACAAGCCATTTGTTAGTCTTTCACCAAAAAAAGGTTGTATCATTGAGAAAAATGAACTGTAATATCTGGCTGGGCTAGATAGCTAGGCCCTTGGATAAGAAAATGAGTTCTAGGTATTATAAAACATGTCTGTTTTCATTTATCTATCTACTGACAATGAAATCAGCAAGTTATGATTTCCGATGGGTGGGAACAACTTTGCAAGAAAAAAAAGATCCTTGATATGTCACTGACTACAAAAGTGAGCCTAACCAGGTTAGCTTTGTGCCAAGGCTCTTTACTGAAAGTGTCAAAATTATAGATCCATATACACTAATTGGCCATGAAATTAAAACCACCTGCTTTATAATGTGTCTGTGTGTCCCTCAACAGCTCTGACTGTGGTGCACTGTTGGTTCTGACAGCTTTCTATGAGAGCCTGCTTTAGCATTTTATACAACAAAAGCTCCTCTTTGGGATCAGACCAGACGGGGTAGCCTTCACTCCCTACATGCATCAGTGAGCCTTGGATGAACATGGTCCTGTCACCTTTCCACCAGTTGTCCTTCCTTGGATCACCTTTGGTACATACTGTACTAACTACTGCAGCCCTGACTCACCAGAAGATCTGAATTGTGTAGATGTATACCCATCACAACAATAATTTGTAATGTGGCTCAGATCCATATGCTTGCCCATTATTCCAGCACATTAACTTCCAAGAATTGACTGTTCATCTGCTGCTCAATATATTTTTCACCTCTCAGGTGTCCTTGTGATAACTAGATAATCTGTGTTAGTGGTAATGATGTATGGCTGATCAATGTATATGTTAGTGACTGCTAAAAGCTAGACTGATGTTTTAGATTGATGTACGTATATTGTATTATATATTATAAGAAGTATCAGACCTAAAGACCAATCCGAGAGGTCTTTCACTAGCTTCATGTCGCTGGGGATGGTCAAAATATACAAGTAGTGGAAGAACACATCCACCACTAAGATGGCTCCAAGATGCACCAAAGCATGGGTCATTATGTTCCACATTTCTCTGGGTTTACGAGTCAAGTTAGGGTCACTGGCCTGAAAATACAATAACAAAATATTATGCAGTGAAATCTATTAATATACAGACAATGTTACAGTATCAGAAGACTGTTGATTGAAAGCTTGAAGGCTCGATAATGGGTTGAACATGTGTTTTGCATCAATGCTAATGCTAACAAATAATGCTCTCTTTAGCAGTGAGATAACCAGGACTCACTTGCACATGGAATCGATCAAAAGTCATGATGGGTCCGAAGAAGAAGAAGGGGAGGTAGAAATTGTACTTAATCAAATCCATAAAGCTGAAGCTGCCATCCTTCTTCTCACAGTTCTCCAGGGCAAAACTCATGCAGCGCATGATGGAGAACCCACAGCCTCCATAGAACAGAATATCCTGGAGCTCAAAAGTACCAGTCACAAAACCAGCCTAGAACCCAAAAATTGAATGATGGTTACAGAGATGGTTGGTTGATGAATGATGGTTACCATTTACAAAATGTACACAATTGTACACCCCAGATATAGTCATTCAGCTAGGACATGTTAGTGACTTCAAATGTGACTTCTTTAGCAGTCTGAGGCTAAAACTGCTAACAAACAAAAAAAGTCAATAATCTTCCAAACCTTATTTATAACTTCTTCCCCAGAATTTCTCTCAACCTGCTAAAATCAGATTCAGTCTTTAAATAAGGGTTATGACAGTATGATTTACTGTGTGTAATAAAAATTGACAAAACTTTGTCAGAATCATGTTTCAGGATGTCATCTGCCTTAGGCCCACAGTCAGTTGGGATCATATCCAGCTTTTCCCCAGAGACTGAATTTGATAAGTGGTTTGGAAAATGAATTAATGAACAAATGAAAATGTCTTTGCTGACTGATGACTGATGAACTGGGGTAATTGGAAAATTATATCCATTTTATTTTTTTTTAATAATTCATTTATTTATATTGTAGTTACAAGTTTCTTGCATTTTTCACCTGAAACACAGTTTACATATGGATATTACGTATATTAAATGGTAATTAATATACAGTGGCAAGAAAAAGTATGTGAACCTTTTGGAATTTCATGTTTTTCTGCATTAATTTGTCATAAAATGTGAACTGGTCTGAGTCAAGGGTGTTGACAAATATAATGTGCCTAAAATAATAACCCCCCAAAAAATCTGATTGTTTTATGTCTTTATTTATCCACTATCTATTACTAGTGGAAAATGTATGTGAACCCTTGAGTTAGCATACTGTACCTTGTTAAGAAAATTAGGTTAGAGGTGTGGACCAGAGCTATCTTAACTAAAAAAAAACAGACACACAAAGGTTTTAAGCTTTATCCACACAAAAAGAATACCCTTGAGACATACCTCTGACAAAATGAGCTTTCAGAGGATCTACAATCAACAATTGTCGATTTACATAAAACTGGAAAGAGTTACAAAGTGATTTCAGACTTTAGTAATTCACCAGTCTACCAGATCTACAAATGGAAACACTTTGGGAACGTGGCTACTCTTTTGGCTCTACCAAAATCACAGTCAAAATGAACCCAAAAGCACAATGAATACTCATCAATGAGGTAAAGGAACAACCCAGAGTGACAGCCAAAGATTTGAAGGCATCATTGGAACTGCTGCTTACTAAAAAAACATTGCTTCATGCTTGAAATTTGCAAAAGAAAACATTGACACTCCACTGGCAAAATGTTTAGTGGACTGATGAAACTAGGACTGAACTGTTTGTGAAAAACACCAAGCACTACATCTGGCGTAATAATGGCACTGCATATCATAATGAAAACATCATCCCAAATGTAAAGTATGGTGAAGAAAACATCATGATTAGGGCCTGATTTGCTGTAATAGGGCCTGGGCAGCTTGCAATCATTGAGGGGAAGAATTCTGCAAGATAATATGAGAATATCTGTACATCAGCTGAAACTATGTAGACATTGGGTGATGCAACAGGACAATGACCTAAAACTAAAAAAGAAAAACTAAATCCACCTTTTGAAGCAGCAGAGTCAGAGCCCAGACCTCAACCCAACAGAGATGCTATGCAATGACTTGAAGAGAGCCATACACATAAGACGTTTAAAGAATATGACAGAGCTAAAGCAGTTCTACCAGGAGAAATGAGCTTAAATTCCTACTGAAAGACGTGAAGGTCTGATCCACAGCTACAGGAAGCACCTGGTTAAGGTTATTGCTGGGTGGTCAACCAGTTGTTAATTCCAAGGTTTCAAATACTTTTTCCACTAGCAATATAAGTTGTTAATAGTTGTAATCGACAAAGACATTAAAAGATCCGATTTTTTGTTGTGTTATTATTTTAGGCACATTATATTTCTCAATACCCTTGACTTAGATAAAGATAAGTTTACATTTTATGAAAAATTAATGCAGAAAACCATGAAATTCCAAAAGGTTCACATACTTTTATTGCTACTTTAATTAGTCATATTGTAATCACTCACTTGCCAAGAGACGAAGGGCTCCATCTTGAATGTAGCCAGACTAGTAAGTCCAGCCACAAAGCAGAGCCATTTCCTCTTGATGAGGGCCACGCTGTAGAGGATGATGCAGTGGGACAGGATAAGGGAGACGTATGTCCAGCCCATAATAATGAACACTGTCAAGCAGCCATAGAGCATGTAGATCATGGACCTGTTCTGTAGATCAGAATGTGGAAGGTTATGGCTGTAGAAATGCAGAGTACCCAACACGGAAGTACTGCAGCATAACTAAACTTCAGTTATGAGTGATTGCAACTGTTTTACAGAATGTGTTGAACAGTTGTAAAGTTATAAGATAATTAAATGCATAACATTAAATGAGACTAAATGAGTATCAATAAATCAAATAAAATTATTATTCTCAATCTCTAATGTAGTTTAATATCAATCTATATCATAACACAACTTTTACAATGTAGTGATGATGTACATATACTTAGGATTTTTTTAAATTCTCTTGTTATTTGTACTTAAGGGCCCATATTAATTATAGATAATTAGTATTATCTCCCCTAGGGACCACTTATGACATGTGTTTGGATTTATGTCACAGTCATAAGTCATTTTTATGTGACCATTTTCCAAAATTCTGAAAATGTGTTTACATATTACCGTATTTCCCTAACGATAGGCCGCGGCTTATACATTGATTTTGCAAACCTGATTTTGGGTGTGGCTTGCTTAAATAGGGCAGCTTATCTAAAAACATGAAAACACATTCACTAAGAGTGTAATTCAGTGGACAAATAGACGACATCCACAAATGACTTGCTGAATTTAAAAGTATTGTTTACTGCAGCTGCTAACCGTTCGAAAGGCAAAGTCGGTGTCAGAGATGCCACAACCAGCCTCTATTAAACTTTTTCAGGCCTTTGCTACATTACATTACATTCTAGTTTATAATACAAGCTTGGAAAAGCTCAATTTAACAAAAATAAAAGTAACGAGTTTATTGTTGGCTGAGAAAAGACTAGTTTTGAATTTCCGTTTGAATGACTGGAGGGTTGGGTACTGCAGTACAGCAATGTCAGTCATCCATCTATATGTAAATTCTTCAGTACAAAATTGGCAACACTTAGGCTTAACTTTCTTCAAAATCAAATTGTTTACGCTCAACTCTGGTATAACATCACTACCAGTATAGAATTGCAAAGGTCTCCAGGGGTGTGTCAGGTGAGATGCTTCTACTTCAGTTTGGTAAATTCAGTAAAGCTGCGGCTAATTACATGGGCAGCTAATCTTAGAGTTTTAAAACATAAAAGCATTTTTTTGCTGCTTATAGAATGGAGCGGACTGTAACATGAGATGGCTTATCATTGGGGAAATACAGTACATGTACCGTAGATCTTATATTTCATAGAAAATTAGGAAAATTGTCTTATTCCATGATATGGACCCTTTAATAAACATGCAAATATGAGAATGACTTTATATGAAGCAGAATCGAAATCTGTCTTCAGGAGCTTCAGAATTATTGTTACCTTATATCCAATCTTCACCGGAAGCAAAAAACACAAAATCAGAGCTTATTTATTACAGTATATTGAGCAGTCTTGCACATGCATTTTTGTAAGTTATTGATGTTACAGCATTATAACACTACAGGTGGGTTTCAGGACCAGTTTCAGGATCACATACTCACCTTGGGAGAAATCATGGAGCAGATTTTAGCAAAAATCACATGACCAGTCAAAGCGAACAGGATGTAGTTGCGGAAGGTTGTGAACCACATCGCCCACTCAAAGTCAGCTACATCCTAAAGAAAGAAAATCAGTTAGTTCACTGGGGTGGTAAACAATGTAAATAAATATCAAATGAATTAGGCTACTTTAAAGGAATAAATGGGCTAAAAATCGAATTTACATCTTCAACTTCGATTCAGTGCCATTGTTTGAGATCTATAATAATTCTGTATCTGTCTGAATGCTCTAATGGCTGAATTCAATCAAATTATCACAACAGTGTTACAAAATGTAGAAGATAAAGGGCTGTAACTGCAGCAAAAAATTTTTCTCTTAATTGCAGAGGAAATTCTGGGTATGTAGGTAGCTACAAACATTTGCTGGTACTTATAATTAACAACATTTTCTCAGATCTCTCAATAATGATGCTTAGAATGTCTTTTTTGTCTTTTACCATTTTTCTTCCAAAGTAGTGCCATCCTGGTCTCACACTTTCCTTAAAGGTCTTTCTGTTCACATTCTCTACAAAACAAAGGTAAATACTTTAGTGCTTCATAATTAGTGTGATATACAAGTGTATACTTTGCTCTTAACTATATATCTGTTTTAATACAAATTCTTCTGCAACTTCATTCAACATGCAGTCAACTGCATGAACCATTTTATTTACATTTCCATGAGCCACTGTATTAGGTTCACCTACATTTAATCAGCACCACCTGCTATTTAAGTGAACTTAATAGTTCATAGTTTATGGTTTATCATAATCCCCCCCCCTTCCCTTCGACTCTGTTCATCAGTGGTGAAGAGCCCCACACGATTAGCTGTTTGCAGGTATTGAATTGTATTTAATGAGGATTTATTCTAAGGTTTAGAATTTAGGTCAGGGTTTGGATTATATATATAAGGGGAGGGGGTAAAAAATTATGATAAACCATGAACTATGAACTATTTAAGTACACTTAAATAGCAGGTGGTGCTGATTAAAAAAAATATAGATAGATAGATAGATAGATAGATGGATGGATGGATGGATGGATGGATGGATGGATGGATGGATGGATGGATGGA